>APFE030911891.1:131370-244315 GCA_000404065.3 Pinus taeda | reverse complement strand
ATGGCATGACTCGATAGCCTCTGAAAATTTTATACCTGCAATAGAGGCTAAATTTCTGAAGCCGGGGGATTGAAAATGTGTTGCAGGAAGAGATTTGACTGGGTTTTACTTTGACAAACGAAGCACATCATCCGGAAGGGTTGGACTTGGTCTTGGAGCGTATTGGTCTTGGTTCAGAGGTCTCAGGATTCATCAATTGAAGAATCTATAAGAAGAGAAGAAATTTGCGAGTTTTCCTCTCAAGTGGAGAGGTTTTGGCCTTGACTTGCAAGCTACATTATGTGTTCTTATGCACTATTATTCTTCTTGCTTTGGTAGTTGTTTGATGATATACAAACATAATAATAAGTGAATAAGCTACTAAGTAAGAAAAAGTAAAAGGACATCACAAACAATTATCAAGAAAAGAGAAATCATCCTAACTATTGCCCTATAGATTCCTCAACATGGTATCAGAGCTAAGGTTGGCTTAGGGCATAATGAAGATCTGTACTACACAGAAGAAGTTCCTAAAGAAGGTGGCAAGTCAACTCAAGAAGGGCATCAAATAAGTATGGGATCTCTTATTTTCTTCTAAGAAGGAAGTGACCAAGACATCTACAAAGGATGAAGGATTGTTCTCAGCACTCACTGGCACATTTCAAGATGAGAATATTTTGGTGATCGATAGTGGAGCATCAAGGCATATGATTGGTCAACATAAGCAATTGAAGACATTATCAAAAAGGAAATCCTCTTACTCCGTATAACTTGGTGACAATAAAAGCTACCCTATGAGAGGAATTGGATCAACTTTGATTGAGCTTGAAAATGGAAGAAACATTCATCTCAACAATATCTTATTTGTCCTGGGTTTGCACAAAAAATTACTTTCAATTTCATGCTTAGAAGACAAAGGTGATCGAGTTGCATTTATTGATGGAAAGGTTGTAGCATGGAGTAAAAACTCAAGCATAGAAGATGCTAAAATGATTGGGATTCGTGAAGGAAGACTCTATAGATTGATAGCTCCTCTCGCTCAAGCTTTGGTTCACATTGAAGTTAGTCCATGTGAACTTTGGCATAGAAGATTTGGTCATCTCCACTACAAAATATTACCAACCCTAAATACCATAGTAAATGAAATCCCCGAACTGAAAGAAGATCATGAAGGAGTTTGCAAGGGATGCGCATTGGGTAATAACACCAAGAGACCATTTGGAAGTAGTGCTTCAAGGTCAAAATAAATATTGGATCTTGTTCATTCCGATGTTTGTGGTCCTATGACTCCAAAGTCACTTGGATGTCATCTATATTAAGTCACATTTATAAATGACCACTCCAAGAAAACTTGGGTTTACTTAATGAAATCCAAGGGTGAAATATTTATCAATTTTCAATAATTCAAAGTTGAGGTAGAGAACCTTACAAAAAGGAGAATCAAGATATTAAGATCTGATAATTGAGGAGAGTATACTTCCAAAGAACTTATAGCCTTATGTAAGGAATCTGGGATTAAGAGGGAGTTGATAATCCCATATAATCCCGAGCAAAATGGAGTTGTAGAATAAAAGAATCTGTCGAAAGTGTGAAAGGAATGCTACATGATCAAGATTCGCCGAAATTCCTATGGGTTGAAGAAACAAAGACAACTATATACATACAAAATCGAAGTCCTCATAGGTCACTAGATAAACTTGACTCCTGAAGAAGTATTCACTGGGAAGAAACCAACCGTAGATCATCTCTGGATTTTTGGTTGTCCTATTTATATTCATACATCGAAGGACAAGAGAAAGAAGTTGGATCCATCAGGCATAAAGGGAACATTTGTTGGCTACAATAATTCCTCTAAGGCCTATAGGGTCTACGTAAAAGAAGGACACCAAATAGAAGTCAGTTGAGATATTATATTTTATGAAAGTATTGCATTCAAAAAATCAAAAGATCTCCCTATGGACTCTGATGATGAAGAACTTCCGATATTTGAAGAGAAAGTTACTAGGGAGGAAGAAGAATCAAATTATGAAGATGAAGGTCCCAGTGAACCCATACAACATGTGGTAATCCTCAACACTAGAAAGAGACCTAATTGGTTGAAATCCATGCTATTAGATGCAGAGGGTCATGGAGCAACTAAAGGCACATTTATAGAAAGTAAGAAGCCTAAAAGGTATTTAGGGTATGCAACATATATGACAAAATTAATAGAAGCACGACAATCCACTTTTGAGGAAGTTGTCAATCATCAAGAATGGAAAGATGCTATGAACAAAGAATACCAATAAATAATGAAGAACGGGTATGGGAGATCATACCTAGGCTTGAAGACAAGTCTGTGGTAACTTTCAAGAGGTTGTACAAGATTAAACATGTGGCAGATGGAAGTATTGACAAATATAAGGCAAGATTTGTGGCTAGGGGTTTCTCTCAACAAGAAGGCATTTATAATGAAGATATATTTGCTCCAACATTAAGGTATACAACTATTCAATCATTGGTCTCTTTGACAACATCAATGGGATGGAATATACGTCAAATGGATGTTAAGATTGCATTCCTAAAAGGCATTATTAATGAGGAAGTCTATATAGAGCAACCCCTGGGATTTGAAGTCAAAGATAGAGAGGCATATGTTTGTAGGTTGAAGAAAGCATTACATGGCCTTAAGCAAGCACGAAGGGCATGGTATGCAAGGATGGATGCATACCTTCAAAGTTTGGGCTTCACAAAAGGTTATGTTGATATGGACCTTCAAGGTTGTAAAGGTTGAGCCTATAATCATTCTTCTGTATGTGGATGATCTTCTCTTGATAGGTGTGGAAGTCAGAATTCAAGAATTCAAGAAGCAACTAGCAACATAATTCAATATGAAGGATCTTGGGATGATACACTATTATTTGGGACTAGAAGTCTAGTAGGGATCTGATGAGATCTATCTAGGTCAAGGGAAGTATGTGACCAAGATGTTGAAGAGATTTGATATGATGGATTGCAAACCAATGACAACCCTGATGACCACAAACTTGAAGAGACTTAGAAGTTCCGAATCTAGCCCAGTGGATCCAACTAGGAATAGAGAATTTATTGTCTCACTATTGTACTTGGCGAATACTCGACCATACATATGTTTTGCAGTGAATGTTCTCAGTCAATTCCAAGTGGAGATGAAGCATGATCATTGGATAACAGCCAAGCACGCACTGTAATATCTGCAAGGAACAATCCACTAATACCTAAAATATGATAGGAGGAATTATGTCCACTTGACTGGATATACAGATTCCGCCGGGGGAGGTAGTGAGAAGGATGGAAGGAGCACTACATGAGGATGTTTTAGTTTGGGATCCTCCATGATCTTATGGATGAGCAGAAAGCAAGGTATAACTGCTTTGAGTAATGCTAAGGCTGAATGCATTGCAGCCTGTGAAGTGAGCAGAGAAGCTGTCTGGTTGAGGAAGATGATGTTTGACTTTTTCGAAGGCCCAATGGACCCTACAATGATACATTGTGACACCACTAGTTATATAAGATTGTCTGAAGACCCATTGTTTCATGGAAAGACAAAGCATATAAACAACAAGTATCACTACATTCAGAAGCTAGTACAAGATGGTGTGATGCAACTACAATATATCTCCACCCATGAGCAGGCAACTGGCATATCGACAACATCTCTTCCTAATAAGAAGCTTGTGTATTCGAGAGACAATCTTGGTTTGGTTGATATATCCTCCTTGGTTGAGAGGGAGAGATAAGCACATCATTCTCGTCTTCACTTGGGAAGACAAAATGGAGGATTGGGTAATCATTTTGCATATGTTACTCTTTGGGGATGAGGCAGGGCATTCGAGATAAGAGTAGTCGATGACCAATATTCTTTAAGGACTAGCTATCCAAGATAAGAATAGTCAAGGAAGGACATACTCAGTGAACACCCAGGTGGGGTATGTAGATTGAGAGACAATGATGACAATGTCGATAAATCATTGGTCTTACCAACATTGTGTTATGATCTCGTGGAGAGATAGAGCTATTAGTCAAGGCCTTGCTATATGACAATGTTGGTTGTTATGATGCTAAACAGATGGGTTACCAATCCGACTCTTCCTACGAGATGTCTTCACATTGAGAATATCCATGTACCATTTATGAATACCTCCCTAGTTAAGAAGGAGTGTTGAAAAATGTGTAACTAGGTTCAATGTTCATAAATATGAAATGTACTTTTGATTATTATATATTGTAAAATGAAAAAGCAAAATTATTATTATTATTTTTGGAGCATGGATTTCATGCTCAAGGTATTTTATTTGAGAGGTCGAGCACCCGTTGAGTGCTTATAGGGTTTGTCTTAGGTGAAGAAGTCAAAAGAGTCATTATCATAAGTTGAAGACCCCGTCGGGCACATTGTAACTTGTAAAAAATTATTTTTTGTCATTAAAAATGTCAAAATACCCTTCAAGACCAAGTCGACTTGGCAGCTGGGAAGTCGACCTATTTTGAGGAGGCACGTCCATCTTTAGAAGCCTATATAAAGGAAGGAACTCGACCTCCTTGGAAAACATTCATCATTCATTCATTCAAGCGAAGAAGGAAGACAAATAAGGTAGCGAAGAAGGAAGAGGATGAAGAAGATTTGTTTATGGGCTAATTCTCTCTCACACGTGCGAAAAAAGGAAGTTAGGGATTGATACTTCAAGGTCAAAAATCTCTATACGCTGGAAGAGGATCAAAGTTGTTGGAAGAAGGACTCATTAAGTCATCTTCTAGCCCTTGACAAGGAAGTAAGGCAAGCGAAGTTGTTGGGAGGCCTTAAAAGGATAATTTCACTGACACGTCTGGAAGTAAGCTGGGGGCCAAAAAATTCTGACCTGTAGTAGAGGCAAAAATTCTGAAGCTGGGGAATCGAAATTGTGCTACTGGAAGAGATTTGACTGGGTTTGACTTTGATTCGAATTTAAACAGGAACGCAACAAATTACAGATATAACCATAAAAACAAAGATGCATCAGAAATAACACTTCATTTCATTAATATCAAATACTGAAATATGCTTACAAACAAAATGGAAATAAGACTAGCTCGAACGATGGTAGTTTATCTTTGAGAAGAGATGTGACGGCTACATGCTTCTAAATTGTGTTACAATGAGGCTTGAGGGCCTGTTTATTATTGAGAAGCATTGAAAATCCCCAAACATCAAAACCTAACCCTAGGAGATGAAACACCGAACTATGGGCCCCATTGGGGTAAATTGGTACATTAACTTCCCGGGGTCGTAACTTTGGCATACAATCTTCGTTTGATGCGTATGATACCTCGTTAGAAAGGTCTATCCAAGGACTACAACTACTATCAATTGAAAACTATTATTAGTTGCTCGTGATTTTTCAAAAAAACGTCGTTTAAGGCCTCAAGACGGCTCCAAAAGTTCAGGACTCAAAAAATTGCAAAAAATAACAAATTGTGCTACAATTAAGGAAACTGAAAATTTGAAAGAAACAATGGTGGGGGTCCAAGTGGAATAGGCGGGTGGCTACCAATATCCACCTGGATCAGACTTGGACAAAGGAAGCACATCATCCAGAAGGGTTGGACTTGGTTTTGAAGGATATTAGTCTTGGTCTAAAGGACTTGGACTTTGTCAATTGAAATAAGAAGATAAGAGATTTGTGGGTTTTCCTCTCAAGTGGAGAGGTTTTGGCCCTGACTTGCAACGTACATTCTATGTTCTTGTGTACTATTGTTCTTCTTGTTTTGGTAGTTGTTTGATGATATACAAACATAATAATAAGTGAAGAAGCTAATAAGTAAGAAAAAGTAAAAGGACATCACAAATAGTTATCAAGAAAAGAGAAATCATCCTAACTATTTCCCTATAGATTTCTCAGCAAATGACATCTCAACGATCTGCATTGGCGACACATTATTGCTAAAATGAATATTGTGGTTAACCAAATAGATGTGTAATTATGATCAAGTCAAACCAAGAAACACATTGTTGATTAATTTTGAATAAATTGATATATGCTCAAGCCAACTTTGACTTTAGAACATGATATATGCTCAAGCCAACTTTGACTTAAACATGAAAAATGATAAACCCCTCAATTGTGCACAAAGCTAACCATAAAAGACCACTTCCACTAATGATTTATTTGCTCATTCCTCTATGTAAGAACATAATAATGATATAAACATTTAAATTTTCAATTAAATGGCATAATAAACTTTGTTAATTAATCAACAACATTAATCAAATCAAACAATACCATTGAAATACTTTTAACATTAATCAAATTAAACAATACCATTGAAATACTTCAAACAATTACATGTTAGTGATATATACCATTAAATCATCATTTAAGTGAGATGATGAGCTTAATGTTGATTTGGATACCAAGATAATGCTAATCAAATCAAGCGCTCATGTTAAAGAATCAATACCTAAAAAAAGGTGGGTTACAAAGAATTGATCATAAAATATGAGGGCTTCAAAAGAATAAACTATAAACATTTAGGAACATAATACAATTACTTTGAAAATTCGTTACAATGCTATTTTAGACAAATAATACCTAAAAAAAGGGTGGTTTACAAAGAATTGGCATAAAATATGAGGGTTACAAAAGAATAAACTATAAACATTTAGGAACATAATACAATTACCTTGAAAATTCGTTACAATGCTATTTTAGACCAATAAAAAGTTATAACGCGACATAAAAGTTAAAATTAAAAATATAAAATATAAGACTTATAACCTAAACATTTTGAAGAACATCTAATAAATTTCGTTTTCCAAGAAATACTTTAAAGTGAGTACAATCATATTATAGACCGTGGAACAAAAAAGCACGTACAAAATTTAAACCTATTTAATCATATTATAAACAAAAATACAAATTTGGCATGTAAGATTTAAACATATGTACACTGAAGCACAAGTAACAGTGATCGCCGCGGACCTAAATTGACCATAGTTAGAGACGATTTTCTATCCACAAATCGTCTTACACATTGTTAAAAAGACAAAACACCAGATATAAGACTTACAGTGCCAGTGCCTCGTTAAAAGCACCAAACGCGAGTCCCGAAAGAAAAAACCGGCGCGGTCAAGGATTTGTATGCCGCCCGTGGTAAAGTGAAAGCCCGATTGAAGGTGGATTGAGAAATCCGTCATCATCCGCTCTAATCCTCTCAGATTAAATCCATCGTCCTCTATTTCTATTTCTATTTCTATTTCTATCTGTGTGTTGCAGTCAACGGCTATACTGTGAAGCCACAACCAATATATATTTATTGGTTTTTTCATGTAGGGCTTAAAAATATCAAGAGGCTTTCAGGTGATTCAGAATAAATAGGCCAAAACGAATCAGAGCATTCGCCATGAAACTCACATAAAGCACACCTTGTTTCACAGACGGCAAAATCTTGGTCAATGGGCAGGGGAAATCCGAAGTCCTCAAATGGACTCAACGGCACGCAGAAAAATGAGAATCCGTCGGGGTTTGGAGCCCTAAATATACCGCTGGCGCCGGTCTTCCACCCCACGGAAGAAGAGTTCGGGGATCCCCTGAGATTTATCGAGAAGATCAGAGCCGAGGTTGAGCCCTACGGGATTTGCAGGATCGTTCCTCCGAAAAGCTGGAAACCGCCGTTTGCGCGGGACTTGCAGACGTTCTCTTTTCCGACTAAGCTGCAGGCCATTCACCAGCTTCAGGAGCGGCCCGCCGCCTGCGACGCCAGCACCTTCGAGTTGGAGTACGGGCGGTTCTTGGAGAAGCATGGCGGGCGGCGGCCGCGGAATCGTCCGGTGGTTTTAAAAGGGCAGGAGTTGGACCTGTGCAAGCTCTTCAATGCTGTCAAGCGCCACGGCGGTTTCGAGAGGGTTGTGGAGGAGAAGAAATGGGGAGAGGTGATGAGGATCCTCAACCCTAATGCCGTCAGTTCAACGCAAACAAATTCTTCGCTGTGTCAAATTTATGAGAAGAATTTGTATGAATATGAGGTTTATCAACTGTGCACGACCTCTGGCAAACGGATGCCGAACCTTAAGAAAGGGACGAAGAGGCACACGGCGGAACAGACATCGGGACCGGAACCTCAAGGTCACCCCAAGGTGAAGAGGAGGCGGAGATCTTGCAAAGAAAACATATCTTTGAAAGAAGAGGACTCAAACTCGGAACAGCGGTTGGATCAAATCTGTGAGCAATGTCAGAGTGGTCTGCACGAAGAAATGATGCTTCTCTGTGATCGGTGCGACAAGGGATGGCATTTGTACTGTCTTTCGCCTCCGCTGAAGGCGATTCCAGCTGGGAATTGGTATTGTTTGGACTGCCTGAATTCGGAGAAGGATAGCTTTGGTTTTATGCCCGGCGAGCTTTATTCCCTAGATGCGTTTAGGCGATTGGCGGATAAGTTTAAGCGGAAATGGTTCGGATCAGCAAAGGCATGTCATGCGGATATCGAACAGCGGTTTTGGGAGATTGTGGAGGGATCGGCTGGCGAGGTAGACGTTATGTATGGGAGCGATTTGGATACTTCTAAATACGGGAGTGGTTTTCCTCGAGCCGTTGATGAAATTCCGGCCTGCGCAGATCGCACACTATGGGAAGAACATACAGATAGCCCTTGGAATCTTAATAATTTTCCTAAACTACATGGCTCTATGCTGCGGCTTGTGGATGATAATATTGCAGGCGTTATGGTTCCTTGGCTTTATATAGGAATGCTGTTTTCATCCTTTTGTTGGCATTTTGAGGATCACTGCTTCTATTCCATCAATTATTTGCACTGGTATTTCTCTTGATCTTGAAAACTTTGAATTTTTTAAAATTGGACTCTTGCTCTTTTCCCATCGAGTTGGTTTCATTTATTCTTATTTGCAATAATTCTAAATGATGGTCATTTGATTCAAATGATGCATTTAGAAAAGTAAGATGCATGAAAGAAGTAAGATACAGTAGATTAGAATTGAAAGATTTGAATATCCCCTGGAAGAGAGAAATTTTACTAGAGATTTCCTTTCATATGAAAAGCATTAACAACTATAGTCAATTCAAAGGTAGGACATAACTTGTTTACACATTATTCGAAGCAAGTTTTGTCTTCCATTTTGAGATGGGCCTTGCATGAAAATCCTTTGAGAATGTTTTATTTTCAAACACACCAATAAGTCCTAGTTTTCAATGACAATGCTTATTTGGCACTGAAATCCCTATTTCTGGTTTAATTCCAATACGAATTCATGCTAAATTCTACAAGTAGTCAAATTCCTATAAGTTGTCAAATTATCGAGAAAGGCATATATCAACTTAGGCTATGTATATTCTTTTTTTCCTTGACAATATATACTCTTTGAAAGAAATATCTGATGTGAATGTATGAATGGGACTAGTCATCGAGATTAAATATGAGACTTGGTATGATAGATTGTGGGCATCATGTTTGACAAAATGTGCTATGCTTGTACAACAATACAATGACTAGCTTCTAGGAGATGAACTACATGCCAACAAGTGGTCAATAGAATTGTATGCGACCATTAACATTGTGCATGTCCCTATAGCTTGCCTAAGATCATCAATGAGAATTCGTTGCAATGTGTCTCTACCATGTGATTTTAGGTGGAGGTCTAGAAACATCTTTCAAAAAGGCATATCTCCTCTCATCAAAGTTTATTAGGTTCCTTATGGAATTGAAGAAGTTGGTGACATAGTCTTTGTTGGTGACATTGCAAAGTTGGTGATGCAATCTCGGTAGGTGGCACCAACAATTGTTACTTGATCCATGGTGAATTAAGGTTGTAACTTGCTATAAATTTCAACACATGATTCAATTACAAATCATCCATAGTGTCCACGGATGCCTCCCTTGGTCATCGAGGCACTTCATTTGAATTCTTTGCTCCAACTATAAATCGGATTTAGTAGTTCTAATGCTTACGATCTTGTAAATAGTTTGCATGAATCACATTACACACAAAACAAATGGAAATTAAACTTGTGCGTACAACTATTCTTAGCAATGGCTCAACATGGTTTAAGCCATGGGCAAAAACCACATGCATGATTCATATGAGATTTTTGTTATTCTCATCCACATAAAAATTCCATAATATAAGTCACATGCAACCCATCTTAACTCATGTAATTTAAATAACATAATACATGTGCATCATTCCACGAAGAAAGAGATTCAAACACTTAATTTGTGATCAATTGAAGTACACCAAACTAGTTGTTGAAGAGTGATCTATTTCCCACCCATAGGAATCAGCTATGGATTCCATTCCCAAGTGGGAGCATGATGCCCAAAGACAAATGAAGTCCTGATAGGGCTCTAATCTCACACAACCCAACTCTTTACTCCCATACTTTACCCAATCAGCTCACTACAAAGCATTCAAGGCCCTCATCTAGCCGTCAATCAACCATGGCATTCTCTTTCACTGCCCTACACAACACTAGGAAGATCTTCCTTTTCTTTACTAAATAGTGCATAAAAAGGAGGAAAAATGAATGTTTTTGTTTCAATTTTATTTTTTTAGGTTTAATGCACGAGTGAACGGATTAAATTCTTGTACTTCTACTTTGCATGTTTTAATGTAATCATTGGCTTTCCTTAGAAGGGGAGGGTTTAGGAAGTGATAGAGCTCTTTAAAGTAGGGTTAATGCCAACCATAATACATATACTTGTGAGTGGCTTCAAGATTGTAATCCTCTCTAGGGTAGATTTGAATCATGAAAACTCTTCTCCATATAAGCCGCAAGAACGTTGGAAATGTTAGGCAAGAAAGGAAGGGTCGTGTTAGAAGTAGTTGGTTTTGGGAGTGGCTTTTACAATTAATACATGAAGTATATTCTCGAGCATGCTTTAGCTAGTTAGGAGAGTGGGGTTGCATCACACTTGATTGAGATGGTCTTTTTTCCATGCAAGAACAAGAATTGCCTAAGAAGGTGCATGCCATAACCTATCCATGGTGTCCACCATGGGTGCCTAAGGAGGACAACATAATATAATCCCAAGAAGAGTAAAATACAAATTATTTAGAAAATATCCAAAATATTATGAATTTTGTCTAAATCTAAGAACATATTGGGGGCACAATGTTTTTAGGTGATGGGATGTCATGTTTCCAAGTGATGGGATGTACATTGTATCCATTAACCAGATAAATGAGGCCACTTTGCAACCCAAGTAGAAATTCTAACAACTTCTACTTGGAAATTAATCGATGTGAGAGATATAATAGTGAAATGGTGATGTATATTGAGATATTTTCCTATGTTTATGTTAATAAATTGGAAAAACCCTAAGCATAGATTGACTTTGACATGACCTGTGTATATATTTAATATTAAAGCTATGAAATATGTCTTTTGGTTATAAGAAAGTGTTGACCACATGATTTAATCTTAACAAACCATTAAGGTTGATTTATATGGTTAACTGAATCCGTAAGGACCCACAAAAAGTAATTATTTTTTATGCTATTCATGTTTTGTGTTGTAGAGGCACAACATGCTCTCCTTGCCTAGGAGATTCAACCTCAAAGTATTTGCCTTACTATTTTGAATCTTGAGTGAACACTGCCTTTGTAGGGAGGATGTCGATAAGGCTCAATCTGGGGTGTTATTATATTCTATATTTTGAGCTTGTTATTTGTTTGTCTATGCTTTAGAGAGATTATCTTCTAATGTTTTCCTTGGTTACTTGTCTTGGTTTTAGGTTTTTCATGTTGAATGTCAACTTCTTGTAGTATTTTTTTGTGGCCTTCTATCTTTTATCTCGTATTTTTTTGGGACGCTGAAGTGCAATACTTTTTGTTAGTTTTTTGGTCCTTGAATCCTTGGATCCTTGCTTGCATTTATGATATGACTTATGTTTGTATTTTAAGGTTGTTTAAAATTTCTTACCAATCAGTTCCTCAACTCTCTTGGTCATTTCTTTGTAATTTACAATTCTTCTCCATGAGGACATCTTTTTTTTTGTGTTTTCATATAGTCTTAACTTCTTTAACAAGTGTTTGATTAAGATTGTGTAGCTTGAATATCTTGTTATTTTTTCCTGCAAGTTCTCTCTAGAATTCTTTTGTTGCCTCTTTCAATTCTTATTATGTTTCTTCATGTTTTCCTCTATTGATATTAAGTTTTTCTTCACTTGATAACTACTTCAATGATCAATTATATATTAGTTTCGTATAGCATTAAATTCAATATCGTTTAGGCAGTATATAGAAGAAAAACATAACTAATAAACATGACAGAGCGATAAAGTAACCATGAAACAAAGAGACAAGAGATGAAAAAAGTAGGCACACAATTAGGGCAAAATCCACAAGGGGAAAACCCAGAAAAAGTTCTTCCTTATGAGGGGAGAGTTTTCAGATTCATCAATACATCATAAATAACAAATAACAGAATAATAGCCAAACCAGTAACCAAAATCATGATCAAGTGCCATGTCAAAATCCAAGTCCCAGAAATTTCGACCCCCCTTGAGTTTCGCCCCCTTTTAAAATTTCGGCCCTCTTGTAATTTTGTTGGATCAGAGATGCATGAGACAAAATTGATGTGTACAAATGAGGAGAAATGATCTCCTTTATATAGCCTTTAAGTGGGTGTCGAATGCCTTAAAGTGGGGGTCGAATGTGTGCCTCTTAGGGGCCCAACCGACCTAATGAATTTGGAGGCAAATTTAAAAAATTCAAATTTCCATTTCTTTTTTCAAGATGAAAATACTGACGATGGCTACCATATTTTTCAACATTCTCATGTTCAACATGAAGGAAATTCATAATATCCTCATATTTTATGAGAAAGGAATTCATTTTCTTAGATCTCTTTAACCCATTCTCTTCTTTTGTATTGATTTCCTCTTCCTCTTCTGTAGTGGCCTTTGTTAGTCTTTTTTTTGTTTTTTCAAATCTATCCTAATACCACATTAATTTCTCAATAGAATGGAAATTGTCCTCTAGATGCAACACAAATTCGTTGGGGTCGTCATGTTAAAATTGGAAACTAGGGCCAAATTCCACCTTAGGACAACTCATATGATGGAGATGATTATTGCATTGGATTCCTCTTTTCGAGAGGTCCAATTTTGATATAAAGATCATCTCATTTAAATAAGTAGAAGTAAAATTTTGAATTTATTCTCTGTCATGCACAAATTGTCAAGGTTGGCCTCAATCAAATGTAGGCTCAAGAAGCCCAATGGATGTGCCCCCTCACCCTCAACGAATTGTATAAATATGTGTGACCTTTATCCTCATTTGGACATCCATCACACAAATTATTCATCTCCCTCTGTTCTCTTGATTGGTTTGTATAGCTTGGGAAACCTCTCTCTCTATCTCGTACATGTGGCAGGAGGTCGAAAATTTCAAGGGCATAATAGGCCGAAATTTCAGAGAATCAGACTTGCGATGACCAACATTGACCAAGGTTGATTTGACCAAGTTTGACTTTGGTTTTTAGAGAAGAATTTTGATTTTCCTAGGCCGAGTTGTTGGGCATAGAAATCAAGGGTGTTTTGGGCAGTTTGACCAACATTGACCTCAACATTGACTTCAGACTTGATTGCAGAAATTGCAACAGTATTTCTCTCTCCTTTGATCGAGTTTGATTGAATTGTTTTGGATTGACTTTGACTCTCCTTGAAGACCAAACTAGACTGCTTCTGATCGAGCTACTTGGAGGATGTTTTGGTGCTGATTTGACCAGCGTTGACTTTCTGGTTAGGATTGCAATTGACTATTGTTGACTATTGATTTTGACAAGGTTGTTTTGTCTATGTATTGGGCAAGTGAATTTGTTCTATGTACTCTCTCTCTCTGTTGAACTATTGAATAATAATAAGAAGATTTGATCAAAGGGTTTTCCCCACATTGGGGTTTTTCCTTGCGTCCGACAAATCTTGTGTCCTCTTGTCTTGGCTTGTCTTCTACACTTGTTTTTATGTTCTATCCAAGAGATGGGGAGCCAAGGGAGCTTGACCCACACTGGAATGGCAATGGGTATATCTTCATCAGGTTGAAATCTAGAGTCCATTTGTTCAGGTACATACCTCTAGAACCAAAGAAGTAAGGCCTGTTACCCACCACTTTGTGGGTGATATCCCCAGAATAAATTTTTCTCCTTGATGACCCTTAGCCGATAGCCAACAACCCCTTGATGCCTCTTACTAGCTCGTTGTGCAATTTCTCTGCCACCTGAGCCAACCATGTGGTCCCTCACCCACCTTTATTGATCTTATGTTTGAAGGCGGGCCTCCCGAATCTAAAGGTATGTCTTGTCATTTGGTAATTGAGTATTGGGTTTATTTATCATGGATACTTCTGGGTGTGGATTGATGGTGGGATTTGGCGGAAAGAGTGGGCTTAGTTTGTGCTCTTGTCCCCTTGATCTCTTTTGGCTGTTACCCTTGGATCTTAGTGCCTTGGGATCTCCTTTATTGACCATTTGGTTCTAGGGTGGTACTACTTGGGAAACCCCGACTTTGGGTGCGTGGTCTTGCTCCTTTACCTGCACATATTACTCCCTTTCCACTCACTATACCCCCATTCATCTTTTCTCCCACTTGGGTCCACATTTCCATTTTGGGTTCACATAGAGCCAAGCTACCTATCCCCTTGCCCCCACCTTGGGCCAGGCTTCGAATGATGCCCCAGAGGTTGAAGCAATTAAAAGAAAAATTGAAAAGCATAATTGGCCACATTTAACAGGAAATTGTACCACAAAATGCAAAAAATGGTCGGGACAAAATAATCAACACGTGGGCAAAAGCCAATGTATCAAATCTACCCCAATCTACGACCATCATCTTGGTTCCATAGGCCCTAGATGAGCCTCCTTTATCATTTAAGAACCCATGATTGTCCCAACCCTCAGAGGGCAATGAACCGCCCTACCTAAAAGGGGGTAATCACTGCTATATCCTACATATCATGCTCTTGTGCTTTGAGCCCCGAGCAGTTAATTAAAGAAATTAATAAAAGGCAAAAGGCATATAAAGAAGGGTTGAAAAATCAAGGGCGGGACACCTCATGTACCACAGTTGCTCCCTCCTACACATTACATACCCAAGTGTGGGCTTCCCTTATCTAGCTACCCCTATGCCCCACTATGTGGCCCAGGATTGCCCCTCTCGTTCCCTATAACATTCCACTTATTTCTCACTTGCGCCCACCTTTAGAGGGATGTACCTTGGACAGACTATCCCCTTTAAGGGCTGAGCCCACCTTTAGAGGGATGTACCTTGGACATACTATCCCCTTTAAGGGCTGAAACCACCTAATAAGGTACTTGGCTAACCCCATTTGGAGCTTGGAAACACTAGCACATGCCAAAGCCCACTATGGAAGGGCATGCCATTATGAAGTGCCCAGTTTGTTATCCATGATTTGTAAGCTCTTTTATCTGATTATTTTAATGACTAGTTGTATTGGAAGCCTAGGTGACGCATTGGATCTTATGCGGGATTACAGGTGGTTTTCATTTGGGTTTGGTTTCCCTATATGGGATCTTAAACCCCAGAGGTCTACATTGGCACATGTAAGGTGTGCATAGAGAGCAATGGGCCTTCTCTTCATGTATGCTCAGAGACTACTAGCGATCTACTTTTGGATGATGGTGATATGCTTGGTAGATTATGCCTGACAAGCCCCCACACTCTTGGCAGGTGTTCCAAGACTTGTACGATGTCATGGCAGCATTCATTCCACCACTTGGACCCTTGCAGAGGATCTATATGCATCTTCGATTCATATGGAGACCCAATGGGTCATTTATGTGTCCTAAACTCCCATTGGGAGCACCATAGGTCTACTACTTGGAGAACAAGGGGCCACACCCTTGTCCATCATATTCCGAGGAGTTTACTTCTAAATTTGGCACTTCTGGATATTATTATGCCTTTGGAGGGCCATGCGACATGTACATATTATTATTTGTCTCCTTGTGAGGCTTATTTTTATACTTGTGAGCTAGTTTGGTGAGCTTGTCACCAATAGGGGTTTTATTTGCACATTATTTTATCATTAGGGGCTAATGTAGGCCCATAAGCTAATTTAAACTCCTTAGGAGGCTATATATTGATGTTAGATACATTCATTTGGATCATCACTTGACTTGAGATCTCTCTAATCATAGAGAACTTTGCATTTTTCCTTGGAGGATATTTTTTGGGGATGGATGAATTTTGACGTATGGATTTGGACTATTTTTCTTGCGTTGGAGCCTTATCTTGCAAATGAAATGTTGCTTGGATATATTCTATAACGTTGTAAGTAAATTTTGACGTTGTTATTCTTGTCGCTGCATACTACTAAAATTAGGTCTAGTTGCTGCATAATTGGAATGTGGAATTAAGCATGTTGTAGCTAATTTAATGTATGGGCCAATGTTATATGAATGAAATGTCCTAGAGATTATTTTTCTCGATATGCTTGCATCATTTGCTTTGAAGTATAAATGCTTGGAGGTCACTTTTCTTTTCTTTCTCTCAACATTAGATGAAGTTGACTTTCCCGACCTCCTTGATCAAGAAACCAAGTTCTCACTCATCATTATCCTTGACTCCATATCCCCAAGTGAATTAGGTACTGATCCCTCAAAAAAGCGTGATCTTTTTAACCCTCTTTTGACCCTTTTCCCCTTTTTCCCCAGGTCTAGCCACATTAGGTCAGCTAGGGTATCAATTTCCTGGGAATTGACCCAAGGAAAAATTTCGATCTCCTATAGGATACTGCGCTGGTGGGTCCCCTCTCTCTCCTCCAAATTTGAGGCAATTCTAATGATGGAATTTTTGGAATCCCAAGCCCTAGCTCTAGGATCGAATTTTGCCTAGGCATCCCCATGGGTAGACCTCAACAGGATTAATTCAACCTTTTGAAGTAAATATTCTTGTTTGGTCCTTTCCTTTCACCTTGTCTAGGATAGGAACATCATTGGTTGCTACATTCCATCCCCGAACCGACAATGGGCCCACTTGGCCTCGTGTGGTCCCACTTCTCAGTAAAGATTACTTGTCAAGGACCATTTGGAAATCCAAGTCTCCCAAGGATTTTAGGGATTGAGAACCTCATCTACAAGCCTATTCCTTTTCCCTCAATCCTCCAATCGTCACCCCTTACCCCTAGTGGACCAAGTCCCTTGTTTAAAGAGCAAGCAAGTTCCATTCTTCACTCCGTCCTTGGGAAATGGTTTCAGGGTCACTTCTCACCTATCCATTGACATTTACTCTACAAGTGATCCCTACACTACTAGGACTCCTCCCATCCATGAAAGTCCGCAAGGAGTAGGGAGACTTAGCTGTTGTGACAGTGGGGTAAACATCTGTCGTTGCCCTTAACCTAGCAGGTGCCCTCTTAGGAACCCCTTTTAGGTCCCCTGCTGGTTTGAGTGGTAAAAAGGCCCATTTCGAACAAGGCCCATTTCGAAACACTACATCTTGATCTTCTTTTATTTCGAATAAAAGAATGAAGAATCTGTTGCCCACAACATATAGAGCTATCTCCCCTTTCATCATAGGCTTCCATGTCTTGCCCATCCAGATTTCCATTGACCTCGGAGAGGCCCATATCCCAGTAAACTTCCCAATCAGAGCTCGCTCATCATAAGCAATAAAGGTTTGACGCGCTCAATCAGAAAGGGATACGTTTTTTACTTCTTTGTTTCTCTTCACAAACTTTGACGGAACCTTTGACAGACACGGGTGCTTGGGAAGGGATGCCACTAGGACTTGAAACGCAGCATCTACAGGACAGTCAGAAAGAGGTGGAGGGGGAGCAGCCCCTTCTGCAGAGGCCATTGGAAGGATCTAGAAAAATGCAGAAGGCATATGCGGCAGCAGAGCAGCGGCGTGCAGCTAGGTCATTCTCATTAACCATTCACGATTCTAGAGCATGTGAAGAAGCTGTCATTTGGTGGAAATTAATAAAATTAAGTTATTCTTATTTTCCCAGAATTTTTACAAGCTTGGATATTTTTACCCTTGTCAAGTTATCCGTAATCTGATTTTTGAATGTATTGTTTTCCTTGGAAATAACTCCCCACAAAACTTCCAGGCACTTCCCCTCATTGAGAGGATGGTATGCAGTATAAGGTGGGCAGTGTGGGCTTAGTGTGTATGACGCTGTGGTAATTGAATTGGGAACTTGCATATCATGCCAGATTACTGTAAATGTCCTGGAAATAATGGCACCAATCGATTAAGCTGACCCTATGGGTACCATTTGGAAACATCTCGTCCCATGCACTTTCAGTGATAGTGGGATTGCCAGCACCTTGCTAGCACCAGTTGACCCATGAGAGGCAAACATGTCACAAGTGAGATTTTAAAATGGGTGTTGAGGAAAACTTCTTTTAACCACCCAAGCTAGACCCAGTGGACATGGATTTTTGAAAAACTATAATTATATATATATATATATATATAATCATGTGCTTTCCCGAGGATTTTACATTTCTGAACAAAGTCCTATGATAATTCTTTTCCTGAAGTAGGAGATCCATCTAATATGGTAAGTTCTTCAACAAATTGTTGACTCAATTAATTCAAAATTGCACATGCTGAGTGAAAATATTCTCATCCTCATCCTGTATTTTCTCGCAAGTCGTTATTTCTGCGGAAATTATAAATCATGATGAAGATCTGATTGGTGAACTAAAGACTTCAAGAAATGCTTAATGCAATGAATTGTATCTAGAGAACTTCTAGGCCATAGATCACATTCTTAACCTTTGGGCTATCATCAATGGGGCACAATGGTATTCTAAAGTATTCTGTTGCTTTTGCAGTCTCCCCTTCCCCATGTACAAGATGCTTTATGTAAAATAAATTTACGTTAAATAGCTTATTTGCACACGCAGAATGAAAAATATTCTCATAATTGGCAATTGCCAATCATGATGCAATTTTTCGTTCAGTGCATTAAATGTTTTGAGAAACAATTTATGAAGTGGACTGTATCTTGACTCTTGAGAACTTCTAGGCCATCGATCAGATTTTTACCCATGGGGCTATCATCAAGGATGCTAAACTTCAAGAATTGAATAGTTCAATAAATGCTTAATGCAATGAATTATATCTAGAGAACCCCTAGACCATAGATTGCATTCTTAATCTTTGGGATATCATCAATGAGGCTAAACACTGGTATTATAAACTCTCTGTTGGTTTTGCAGTCTCCACTTCTCCATGTACCAGATGCTTTATGTAAAATAGATTAATTGCACATGCAGAATGAAAATATTCTTGTAATTGGGAATTACCAATTATGACGGAATTCTCATTTGTGCATTCAATGTTTTGAGAAATGATTTATGCAGTGGATTGTACCGTGAGAACTTTTAGGCCGTAGATCACATTCTTACCTTGGGGCTATCATCAAGTATGCTAAACAATGGTCTTCTAAATTCTTCTGCAGTTTTGTTCACATTTGCAATTAAGTGACATTTGCAACTCTGAATCCTTTAATGTTTCCATCACAAAGCTTTAGGAGTTTGTGGTGCAGTGAACTGTACATGCAGAGCAAAAAATATGATTGGACTTTTATCAACAGTTCATCCAAATCACTTGGGCTTTCCCCATGCAGTATCTTATCCCTATACTGGTGTTTTATTGTGAGCAGTTCTTGTGGACTGATGAAGGACTCATTGATCTTTTGAACTACCAATTGCAATGGCAGCCACGTGGCCATCAGATTCCCTGAGGTCAATAAGAGGACATTCCCTCTAGTTAGTGTTTGAGATAGATATCCAGATTATTAGAGGATAATATTTGCTGGTCACATTCTCCTTCCATGAGGTGGAGATGGACAAGCACTTCATTCTCCGGTGCCCCATTTATTATGAGGGTCCATAGGAGATATTTTTGCTTGTACACACTACAAAGACTCTGTTAGGTTCCTTGCTACCATCCTTTGCTACCCAGACCAGAGATGCCTGGCTTTGCATATTTGAGAGGTAATTCCAAGTTACTTTAGATGGTGAGCGCTATAGAAACCTTTGAGGTCTACTTAGCTGATTAGCTCCTATTAGCTCCTCCCAGTCACATTGTTAAGTGCCTGAGTGATATTTGTGTCAGTACAGAAAGCAGTAAGTTAGTGATAGTGCTACTTGTTTTATAGTTTACTGCATACAGCACAGAGGCACTGCTACTTTTCCTTGGTTGTCATCACATATTCTGTTTGCAGTTCCCAATAACTAGGTTTCTACCCTGTTTGACTATTCGTTGACCTTGGATGTTGGGAGAGCTACAAGAAGTGGTTCGAAATTTCACCCCCAGCATAGCACAATCAGGCCCTCTTTGCCTTGGCTACTATTTGGAGGACCTCATCAGGGTTAGCATGGGCAAATCTGTGGTGGCTGACAGGGATGATGTTTCTACTTTCGGTTCAGATGTTGGCCAGGGTGTTGCTCTTCCTTGGCATTCCTAGTGCTTATTGTTGTTGCTGGCGTACTTCTTTCTGATGTGTTATATATTTCACGGTTCACCATCTAGGCTTTACCTTTTTGTGTTCCCTCCCCTTCTCCTTCATCTTGTTTTCTATTTTTTCTTTCTTGTTTTGGAGATGATCTAGGCATACCTTATCATTTTTGCAATGTTCCACCAAGTTTCGAGGACGAGGAGGCAAGGGAGCGGGGATACGTAGGATTGGCCTATGCAAAAGCTCCCCACCATTTTTTAGGAAACATGGGGGGACGTTGGGGTCTTAAAAACATATAACTATAAAATATAAATCAATGAATCATATAACTGAAACAAATTTAAAACGAAAAGCATGATCATTGATATCATTATCATATAAAATATAATCATACATCATACATGTAAGTTTGTAACTGTACAGTGTAACTACTAGTCTACTAACGTACTAACAATGCACAATGAAAATAAATTATAAAATTATAAATGTTAAAACTTTTAAACTTTAAACCATATTGATGTTCCACTTCCAACTATGAACATTGAATACTGAATATTGAATTAAAATTATAAAAGTCAAGTCTGATACATCAAGAGTAAATTTTTTAATTTTATAGAGTCAAAATAACATAAGAACATATCAAAAGAAATGAGCATAATTGCTCAAGGTAATCCTGACGGAGCAGACAGAAGGCTGCTTGGCGATGGCGGCAGCGTTCCGTTCAACGAAGGAGCAAACAGAAGGCTGCTTGGCGATGGCGGCAGTGTTCAGTTCAACGAAGGATCAAACAGAAAATGAAATGTGAAATGGACATAATGTAAACCCTTCCTGGTCGGTCAACAAATATTAAAAATTACGATTTTTTTGTTTCATAAAAAACATTGCGAATTTTTTCTAGGGAAACGACCCCAATTGGAGGAAACAACCCCAAAAATGAAGGAAATGACACCTTTCAAGTTTCCTCGCGTACCCTGTTTTTTGGGAGCATGGGGAAACAACCCCCTCTCGTCCCCAAGTCCCGAGAGCGCGAGGGAGCTAGGAAACTCGACCCCCAGATGGGGTGACGCGACCCCGTGGAACACTGCATTTCTGATAAGTGTTGCTTTTCCTAGTCCCATCAACCTATTTTGATCACTTGTGGACTTTGATATATATTTTCTTCTTCTTTTATTTCCTTCTCTCTTTACACACACGAGACAATCTCTTGTTTCTAAATATCGTTTGCACAATATATGATGAGTTGACAGCATTATTGACACCATCGATACTTAATGGGCTATTTGAACTTTGAAGCAATCACCATATTAGCAACATTTCGTGCACCGAAGGTTGTGATGAATCTAAAGAACATATTGCCTCTTGTAGTTGACTCAGATAGGGGAGGCTACTACTCTCATCTATCTGTAGTAGTTTTTAACATGCAGGATTTCTATCTATTTGTCTTTCCCCAACGTAATTTTGTTGTAAAGAAATAGTTTCGAAACATGATTTTTTATTAACTTGGCTTGTTCATAAAGTTGTGGATGATAAATTGGAATACCATTTGCATGAAAGAAGGCAACACTTTAGCAGGCCTCCTGGACATTTTATGTTATTAGTTGAGGGTTTGAAATGTGTATTATTAATTAAGGATTTGAAATGTGGACTACTCACCTCAGGCAGTTTCTGCAAAGTGCTTTTAAAGTTCAAAGTGGAGACATTTGCTTAATGCTGCCTTGCTATGTGCTAGCTTTCTTTGTTTTATGTATGGTAGCACCTATGACTCTTGCTCCCTCCTTTTGAGGTTCCTACACATCCGTAGTATAATCCAAAAGAACAACATACATAGATTGGGTTTTGTTTCTTATTTACATGGGTAATATGTTCCTTGACCTTTTTGTCCCACTTTTTGGAGACTTCTTACATGCCCTACTTTCATCCCAAGGAGTTACATGACTATTACTGAATAAGCAGCCAGTCAGTTTATCTTCAGCTTCTGCTTATGAGTAGGGATTTTACTTTAAGCTTCTTCTTTTCTTAATCTGGACTGTGTTGTTATCCTGTTGCATGTGTACATTAAGATTCTTAGTTTCTTTCCATGTTGAGTCAATGAAAATCTGTTATTCTTGTTTGAAGTCTGTTGGTGGTCTCTAATATGATCCCTTCATGTATTCTTATCATATGCTTTTGCTTGTGTAATTTTTTTTTCTCTCTTTAATTATTCCAAACCTAACCCTTTTTTCCTGGTATTATATCGCCTCTCTTTGAATTCA
This sequence comes from Pinus taeda, assembly GCA_000404065.3. Lineage (NCBI taxonomy): Eukaryota > Viridiplantae > Streptophyta > Pinopsida > Pinales > Pinaceae > Pinus > Pinus taeda. The sequence goes on along the minus strand of APFE030911891.1, from coordinate 221,641 downwards.
TTCCAACGAGATACAGCCCATGCAACTCGTGCTTTGCATGGAGTTTTGAGAGGGTAATGTCCGTGAACATGTTTATATGATATAGATCTGAATTCCATACAGCTTAATTGCATTTCAATTCCATTTTAAATACCCAAGTGTCAAACATCTTTAGATTCTAGCATATGCCGTATCTGTTACTCTGGAAGGAAAGCCTTGAACCTTCCTCACTCTCATGTGATGTTAGTTATCAGTGTTTTGTTTATCAGAAAGCTTTGTTTTGTGCTTAATGCCAGTTTTCATATCATACTCTGGTTAATATAGTTCTTGGAGTCATGATACTTGCAGTCAGTTGTGAGCCAAGTCATTATAGCACTTTAGTGGCATTAATGAAAACCTTATTTGTATCCTCTATTCTTATATGAAGGGGTGAGCCAAAATGCTGGTACAGTGTTCCAGGCAGTGCGGCTGAAGCGTTTGAACAGGTAAGAAGTGAAAACACTTAAAATAATTTTTGCTTTAACTTTGAAGGTTATGTCTTCAATTTGTTTTAATCCATATAATACATGTCTAAGTATTTCTGTTTAATTCTCTGAAACTGGAGTACTATACATCTATAGGTCATGCGGAAGACATTTCCAGACTTGTTTGAAGCACAGCCTGACCTGCTATTTCAGCTGGTGACCATGTTAAATCCAAGTGTTTTAAAAGGAAGTGGTGTTCCTGTTTATACAACATTACAGGTCTGTTTTGAATACCGTGCCTTGATAACAGTGATCTTTTTATAACCTAAACAAAGATTGCTAATGTTTATATTTTGTATGTAAATAGTTTTTCGTTGGTTGGCTCTCATGCTTTTAGCTTTGGTAAAGTAGATTCTTGTAACAGAGTACTTGTAAGATAAATTTTTAATTCAGTGTCCCCCAGGGTTAGGGGGGCTCCCACCACGTTTCACATGCTGCGGAGGCAGGGGGCACATGGGGAAACATTTAACCACATCCCATTTGGAGGAAACACTTTGGGAAATGTTTCCCATTGTGGGGGAGTTGTTTCCCAAAAAGGGAGTGCTTAGTCGCCAACCCCAGAAGGGGGATACCTAGGTGCCTCACCACCTGATTTTTTGTCCAACAACCCTTCAAGATAAAGATAGTGGATAGAGTGTTGAGGAGTTTGTAACCTTGGTTTTAATTTTACTTCAAAAAATACAAAATACCACTATCTTCAGTCCTCTTCAAAAGGGTACTCTTAGTTTTTCAATTTATTTATATAGTTGAAAAAAACCTTACGTGAACAAATGTTTATGCAAAATGCAATTGAAATATTACTTTGCCAATTTCGAAAAAAAATAAAAATATAACTTTGCATAAAAAATTAAAATTTTAATATGAAAAACGTAGCTCTCTTTGTGTAGACTATGCTCATATATATAAAAAAGTTAACTACACATTTTAGACTAAGTTATGCTATGTGAACACATGCATACCTCTTAAGATGTGTGAAAATTTGCCCAGGCATTTAATTTTAATGGAAATTTGACATATTATAGGACACTAAATATTTTTTCAAAAAATATCATTAGGACAACAACATAATTCTCCACAATTTGTCTTTTTACTCCAAATCAAAATTCACACTGCTTATAAGAATTTTGAGGGCTTCAATTCGATAAAAAGAGGAAAATCTTGAAATTTCATCATCACATTTGGCCCAAAAGTGTAACCCATCTTCATGCTTTCACCCATGACTAATTATTTTCCTTTGCCCATAATTTTAGTTATTAACCAAAAGAGATCCATGTTAATCATTATCTTGCAAGTGACTTAGAGGGATCAAATATTTTGAGGTGAAAACCTCTTTTAGAGTGGAAAACTTTAAAAAAAGTTTGCACCTTGAAATATTTTATCCCTCTCGATGTAATTCCAACAAATATTTCTTAGATTTTGGACAAAATTTACCGACAAATATATGTAAAAAATGGCCAAAGTGTAAAATAATGAAGCTACTCGAAATATTATAACCATAAGAATTTATTTTCTTCAGTTGCATTGTGATATATATATATATATATATATATATATTACACAATGCAATATTTTATCAATGGATATTAAACTTTTAAAGTAAAAGTGACATTCATGTTTATCTCACCTTTTCTATCCTTTTACTTAACTTTTTTAACACTACATTAATTGTTTCGGGATGTTTGAGAGTTGTTCCAACCGTATTGGACTTCATATGGAAGTAGAATTTCAAATTCTATTCAGAATCCAGAGGACTTACTTTCACGATTTTAGGATTAGTAGGATTATAGTGATTTCACTGGATTGCACAATGATGAATTTGCATGGGATTAATTGTTATTGTTGGAATTTTATCATTATTATCTTTAGTTTTATATTTTAAGAGACATGGACCTGTATGCTAGAAGCTTTGACATTCCCTTGTCCCCCTAAATTTCCCTAAAATTTGGGGACACTCCCATAAGTCCCTCATTTGCGTCTCCTTGCTTCGACGCTCCCACATTCTGGAAACTTGGTGGAACATTGATTTAATTTATGGAACAATTATTAGTAACTTTTTTTCTTTATTACGCGCTCTTAGGAAACATCGAGTCATTAACTCTAGAAGGAACTTTGACTTTCTTCTGAACTTATTTTTGGTTGATCAAGGTCAAAATTTAGTTTACTTCGAGTATCTTGCAATTATATGTGATGTAGCTTCTTACAAATATGTTGTAATTAATATTTTTTGTAATCATGCTTACTTATGCCATAACTAATAACATATTCAAAAAATGGTTGGAATATATAGTTTCCCTTCGACCATTTTTTTTCTACCATTTTTTTCTCTGTGGTTCACGGACCCTTGAGATCAGTGGCCACTACGTCCACGAAATATTTGTACTAGGTAGAACCACTCGAAAGGATCTCTTTTGGTCGACTCAACCACAGAGCCTGACCCCAAGGGTGTTGAGAGAATTGGGCCTATGACCTCTGAATAGCAAAGGTCCTTTAACGACGAGGACTCGACCAACTGAGCTAACCCTCGGGGCTTTATTTCCCTTCGACCATTTATAATTCCTTGTACGATATTTCAAACAAAAAAAAGCAATTTCCATATTGGCCCACTTGTAAATTCTACAAAATTGAACCCCCTAGAAAACAAAATTTGTGTATCATTAAAATTTACATGCATGAAATTCTTGTTGCATGTATAACTTGAAGATTAGGCCATCCATTTCTTTGGATGGGAGTGTTCTACTCCCTCGCAGAGCACTCTCATGTTGAATGGAGGTAGTCTATGGGCATTCACATGCTTCACATCATTGTTGCGGGGAAGTGCCTTCCCCCCCCGATCCCGCTCCCAATCCGCGCTCCGGGCGGGAGCAATTCGGGAGCGGGTTGGGAGCGTGCTCCCGAAATCGCTCATGAAAAGGGAGCGATTTCAGGAGCGTGCTCTCTAAAAAAAATCGCTCCCAAAAAGGGAGCAATTTTGAGAGCGCGCTTCCTCAAAAAAAATTGCTCCCTACCTTTTTGGGAGCGTTTTGCCTTTTTTGGAATTTTTTTTTTGCAATGATGTTCCAAATGCAAATTTTTTCAAAGAAACAAATAAGTTTTTAGTGGGGCAGCTTAATGATCAAGTCTATGGCCCTAGTATTGATATGCGATTCATGGTAATGTTAAATTCTTAAAGTAAAAGTGACATTCTATTTAATCTTCATTTTCATCCTTTTACTTAAATTTTTAACATTACCATGAAATGACTCAGGATGTTTGAGAGTGGTTCTGACCTGATTGGATTTCATATGCAAAAAGTAGAATTGTAGATTTCATTCAAATCTAGCAGACTTATCTGTTTTTCAGGATTTCAAGATTGCATTGTTTCCATTGAATGTTGTCATGTATTAGGGTATGGAACTCGTATTTAATTAAGAGCACCAATCCCCCTATGTACCTTGATGTTAGTGACATTGGTTGTCGAACTCCTATATCGTGACCCTCCAAAAAATATATGCATCGCTTAAACAAAATCTTGACTTGACATGCTATGCTTTTTCTATCTTATGTTAATGCTTAGAGGGTGATATTAATGACAAAGATCCCTATACAGTTATAGAGGTAATGACAAAAATACCTTTGGATATTAATGCTTAAAGGGTGATATTAATGATAAAGATCTTGATTTCCCAACAAGACTAAAAAATTAGACATTTCTCGTGGTGGCAAGAGGCCCAAGCATAAGCAATAGATAGTAGATTTACTTGTCTTTTTTAGTTTCTAGTAGTTTTTATAACTATTGACTCTTTCATATTTATTATGATATTTTTTTAAACAATATATGATAATTTAAGTTTGAAGTTGGCAATTATAACTCATTAGTAATGCATTATGAATATGATGCTTCATGAAAGTTGAAAGTTGTTTCCTTTCATTTTATAACATTTCATTTCGTGTTAGATATTATTTGTTGTAATGGTTACACTTAGCTTACAAGTACAACTTTGGTGATCAATGATGATAAATTTTATATATTGAATTTTGAAAGCTTGAAACTTTAAGATTGATGAATCATGACTCAATATGTTGTATGTTACTATGTTACTAACTTGTGGACATGGTTGATGAAGATTATAACTTCTAGACGATTGTTGTTATATGGTTCAATCTATGTGTTTTTATGTTTTTTTTTTTTAAATCTAATTCATCATTCTACATGTTTTTGTTGACATATCTGTACCAAAATATAAAAATATAATATATATATATATATATAATATATATTAAAAAACGCTTCGGAATTCGCTCCCAAATCGGTAGCTTCTAAAAATGTCGCTCCCGCACCCGTTTTCGCTCCCGCTCCCAAGTAACATTGGTTCACATGATTCAATGGTGTGAAGATGATGTTTGTGTGAGGAATCAAGTTGTAGGATCGAGTAGTTGTCGGGGTAAAATCGAGCCGCCGTGTCGCTGTTAATCGAGTTGCCAGTGAGGAGTTGAGTAACCATTATAGGGGAGTGAGTAGTCGGTGAGGAAGAATCGAGCCGCCATCGCAGGGGATCAAGCCGTCATCGGGGAAGAATCGAGCCGTTGGTGCGGAATTGAACAACCACCGTAGGGGATCGATCCGCCAATGAGGAATTGAGTAGCCAATAGGGAAGAAATTGAGCTGTTGCTGCTACGGAAGAATCGAGTCATCACTGTAGGGATTGTTGGGTTGTGTTATATTCTTTCCACGACTAGCTCCCCTAGTTAACTGGGGGGGCTTGGAGGGAAGGTGGAGCCCCTCTTTTGTTGTGCCAATTGCGCAGCGGGGGGCGGTTAGCCCCCCTCTATGGGGTCTGGGGTAGCGCCTCGGGGAAATTTTTCCTTGGACCCTATATTAGGTGGGGCGAACCTACCTATGGTTTTGTGCATGGTTTTCACACATGGTTTTGGGCGTGATGGTTTTCGCTCCATGGTATCGGATGCTTCGACATGTATATATATGTATTGTAACATTGAAAGGAACATAGTAAAAAATCAAGCTGGTAGTCTTGGTTTTGGGATCCAGGGGAAATCTCTATGTATATGTGTTATGCTCTCGCATTGTTTATTTTATGTGTTTTAGAATTTGTATGTAGGTAATTTTTGTACGAGGTTAAAACCTATATTTGGTATCAAAGCTGTTTTGGCTTCAAGGGGACGCCTTTGTTGCTGAGGCGTTTTGCTCGGGCCTGTGGTAGGCCTTGTTTAGTGGGAGATCTGTGGGATCGATTTTGGTGGTGAAAGAAGATGGCGAGCAGTGGAAAGATAGAGATCGAGAAATTTAATGGTCAGAGTTTTGAGTTGTGGAAACTCAAGATGGAGGATCTGTTGGTGGATAAAGATCAGTGGATTGCGGTAGATCCAGGTATTAAACCAACGGGAGTGTCCGATGAAGAATGGAAGAAGTTGGATGGGAAGGCAAAGAGCACAATACGATTGTGTCTCAGAATCAATATCGCTGAATGTATTTGGGGAAGGTATGGCGAAGGCTTTGTGGGACAAGCTAGGGACTTTGTACCAACTAAGTCTGTGGTGAATAAATTGTTCCTACGAAAAAAGCTATATAGCTTGAGGATTAAAGATGGAGACTCGATGATAGAGCATCTGAACGCATTTAATACTGTGGTAAATCGGTTATTATCTGTTGATATTAAAATTTCAAATGAAGATAACTGCATCAGCTTGTTGTGTTCTCTACCAGATTCATGGGATTGTCTAGTTATTGCAATAGGCAGCAATGTAATTGCCTTACAGTTTGATGAAATAGTCTTATCCTTGCTGATGGAGGAGATCAGATGGAAAAATATGGAGAGCAGAATGGTGATGCCTTGTCTGTATGAGGACGGTCCCAAAATGAAAACAAAAATAAATCATCGTGTGGGAGATCTAAATCTCCAGGAAAACCTGTAAAGGTGTGCTGGAAATGTGGAAAGGAAGGGCACTACAAAAGCGACTGTAAATCTAAAGCTCCTGACAAAGGAAAGGGATTTGATGATGCTCCTTCTATAGAGACGAAAACCACCTTAGATGAAGGTGGGGATGTGTACTTGGCTTCTTTAAGTACACATGTAAATCATGAGGCTTGGTTGATTGACTCGGGTGCATCCTTTCACTTCACTCCCCATAGAGAGTGGTTCTGCGAGTATGAGAAATATGATGGTGGTGATGTCTTCTTGGGGGATGACAGGAAGGCTAAAATCGTTGGTCGCGGAAAAGTTAAGTTGAATTTGCAAGGTGGAAGCATTAGAACACTTCTGAGTGTTCTGCATATTCCTGCATTGGCGAGAAATCTGGTTTCTGTAAGCAAGTTGGATGATGTAGGTGTAAAAACAAGGTTTGATGTAGTTGTAAAAACAATGTTCGAGAAGGATACTTGCAAGATGGTTCGGGGAGCACTGGTATTGATGCGAGGAGTTTGGATTGGAACTCTGTACAAGCTGCAAAGTAGCACTGTTGTTGATGGGTGCAACAATTCTGTGGTTCCTGAAAGTGGAGCAAAAAATCTAGTTGCCTCTGGTGGAAAGACAATGCTATGGCATGAAAGACTTGGACATATTGGAAAGAAGGGCTTTCGAATAGTTCATGGTAAAGGTATGGTAGAAGGTATGACTAATACTTCTCTAGATTTTGATTTTTGTGAAAATTGTGTATATGGGAAGCAGAATCGAGTGAGTTTCCCCTTTGGTGGTAAGAAGGTGAAACAGATATTAGAGCTTGTGCATAGTGATGTGTTTGGACCTATGAAGGTTCCATCACTAGGTAAGTCTGTCTACTATGTATCATTTATAGATGACTTCTAAAAGAATACATGGATATATTTCTTTAATAAGAAATCTGAAGTCTTTGACAGGTTTAAAGAATTTAAGGCTTTGGTTGAAAACCAGACAAAGAAGAAGATAAAGGTGCTGAGGACAGATAGTGGTGGAAAGTTTGGCAAGAAGGAATTTGAAGAATTCTGTAAGAAGTGTGGTATAGCACGGCAAAAGAGTACTCCATACACACCTGAGAAAAATGGAGTTGCAGAAAAAATGAACAAGACGTTGATGGAAAGGGCAAGAAGCATGCTTAGTGGTGTCGGGTTAGGACAAGAATTCTTGGCAAAGGCTGTGGAAACTACATGTTACTTGGTCAACAGATCACCTTCATCAGCTTTGGAGGATAAGACTCCACAAGAGGTATGGACTGGTAAGAAAGCCTCTCTTTCACTTCTGAGGGTATTTGGATGTGATGCATATGTACATGTTCCAAAGGAGAAAAGAACAAAGTTGGATAGTAAATCTAAAAAGTGCATCTTTATTGGGTATAAGGATGGTTTAAAGGGTTATAAGCTTTGGAACCCAGTAACAAAGAAGGTTGTGTATAACCGAGATGTTGTGTTTAGAGAGGTGAAAGATGTTATTAAACATGAAGTCCAACCAAAGGAACCTGCGATAGAGTTTGAGCTAAAGGAGGAAGAATCAGAATCTACAGCAGAAGAAGAATCAGAAGATGAAGAGCCACAAACTCCAGTTGTGAGAAGATCAGTTCGAGAAAAAAGGCAATCAGAAAAGTATAGTCCATCTGCTTTTTGTTCAAATTTTGCTTTATCTATCATTGATGATGATCCCTGAACTGTGAAGGAAGCAATAGATTCAGAGGATGGCAAACTCTGGAAAGAGGCCATGGTTGATGAAATGGCATCTTTGCACAAAAATGAAGCTTGGGATCTGGTGGAGTTGGGTGCTGGCTGGAAGGAACCCATTGGTAGCAAATGGGTGTTCAAGAAGAAGACAAATGCAAAAGGAAAGGTGGAAAAATACAAAGCTCGGTTGGTAGCAAAAGGTTATTCCCAGGTGCCGGGAATTGATTTTGGTGATATTTTTTCTCTTGTTGCCAAGGTAGCTTCTATTAGATTACTTTTATCTGTTGTTGCTGCTTTTGATTTTGAGGTAGAACAGATGGTTGTGAAGACAACATTTCTTCAAGGGGATCTGGAAGAAGAGATCTACATGAAGCACCCTGAGGGCTTTGCGGTGAAGGGTAAGAAAGAACTGGTATGCAAGTTAAAAAAGTCTCTGTATGGGTTAAAAGAGTCATCAAGGATGTGGTATCAGAAATTTGATACATTTATATGGGGACTTGGCTTCATCAGAAGCAAAATAGATCACTGTGTATTTTGAATTAATTGCTGACCATGTTATTTGTCTGGTCTTGTATGTGGATGATATGTTGCTGGTTGGAAATGACAAAGAAATTATCCGGGATTTGCAGACCTAATTGTTCTCCAAATTCGACATGAAAGATCTTGGTGCTGCAAACCATATTTTGGGCATGGAAATTAAAAGAGATTGGGCAAGGAGGAAGCTCTGGTTAAACCAGAGGAAGTATGTCGAGACAATAATGCAGAGGTTTAATATGCAGGATAGTAAAGCGGTGAAGGTTCCTGTTCCTGTAGGTGTAAAGTTATCTACTAAACAGTGTGCCAAGACACAAGAAGAGGAACAGGACATGTCGCGTGTTCGATATGTAAATGCAGTCGGTAGCCTGATGTATGTGATGGTCTATACTAGACCAGACATCGCACATGCAGTGGGAGTATTGAGCAGGTTTATGTCAAAACTAGAGAAGGAGCACTGGACAACAGTTAAGCGGGTTTTCATATATTTGTGTGGCACTAGTGATTATGGTTTGTGCTACCAAGGAAGACCAGGATTGGATAGAGTGTTGGATATTTGTGGCCTTGTTGATGCAGACTGGGCTGGAGATCTGGATCAGAGAAGATCTACAAGTGGGTATGTGTTTAATCTATTTGGAGGTGCAGTCAGTTGGATGAGTAAGAAACAATTTGTAATGGCACTATCAAAGACAGAGGTAGAATACCTGGCAATCACTCATGCAAGCAAGGAAGTAGTTTGGTTACGGAGATTGTGTTCAAGTATGGGGTTAGTACACGGAGCTATAATGATGAACTATGACAACCAAAGTGCAATTTTCTTGGCAAAGAACCTTGCTTATCATTTAAAGATAAAGCACATTGATGTTCAGTATCACTTTGTGAGGGATATGATAGAAAACAAAAAGGTGTTGCTGGTAAAGGTGGACATTTTGAAGAATACTTCAGATGCATTGACAAAATTTGTAAGCTCTAAGAAGTTCTCTTGGTGTAGATAAAGAATGGGTGTTGTAGGGCTGGATAAATGACTAAGCTCTCTTGTGGCCCCATGTGGGAAGAAAACAAAGAGTGGGAGAATGTTGGTGTGTGTTATATTCTTTCCACGACTAGCACCCTAGTGCAATCGGGGGGTTAGAGGGGGGTGGAGCCCCCCCTTCGTTGTGTTTATTGTGCAGTGTTTGGGGGTCACGGGGGTTTGAAGGGGGGGGGGGTTAGCCCCCTTCTATGGGGTCTTGGGTAGCGCCTCAAGGAAATTTTTTTGGATCCTATATTAGGTGGGGCGAACCTACCTATATGGTTTTCTGCATGATTTTTGCACACATGGTTTTGTTGACCTAGGTTGTCATTGATGTCAATATGACAATATTTTAGATACTAAATGATGATATGAAGCCAAGGGGAAGCAGAGCAGATCCATGAAGAAAGAGGAGCAAGGCCATCAGGAAAGCCAAGCCATGAGTAAGAGTCTGTTAGCGGAGGAGTTAACAAAGAGAGGCATATCGGAAAAGACAGAAGCCATCAAGGGATGAAGGTATCAGAGAAGGTCATTAAAAGACATTGCAAAGCCAAAGGAAGACATTTGGAGCAAGAGGAACCACATCGGAGGAGCATCGGATGTAATACATGCCCAAGAAGAACCGAGAGGAAAAATTCATCAAAAGAGGTGTTAACGCATTAGAGGAGTATTGCAGAATATCAAAGCAGAGCATATCGGAGGAGCATAAACAGAGCTATCGGAGGAGCATAAACAGAGCTATCCGAGCTATAGGAGGAGCCATATCGGGAATATCGGGAGTAATATATGCGACAGAAGAACTATTGGAATCTAAAGGAAGACCGATCAGAGGAGCATAGAGAAAGAGTGGAAGAGTACAAAGAGCGAAGGACATAAAGGCAGAGGCATTGCAATATATAGTATATATATGCAATATACACTATCGGAGGCAGAGTATATATATATATATATATAGATATATATATTCCACCTCTGAAGTTATCCGATTATATATCTATATATACTATATATATATATATATATATATATTTTGGAGAAACCATATCGGGGGGTTCTATTATGTGCCACTACCCGAAACCCCTGACTGTAATATACATGTGCGGACCCGATGATATATATGTCCGCGCGTGTATAAACAAGTGAAGTCCACTAAATGTTTCGAAGCTTGTTTTTCAATGCATTTCATATATTCGGGCTCTAAGCCTTGCCACATTAAAACATGCGAATTGCAATATATATATATATATATATATATAATATATATATATATATATATATATAATTGTGATATGTTGCGGAGTTACCACAACATTATGAAATGCTCTATTGTTATATCGCATTCGCCTAGCGGAACTCGCATATCGCAATATACAAAGGGCTGTCACCCCTGAAAGCATCGATTGCAATAAAGTATGCGGACCCGCTGCAACATTGCAATATGGCTTAATACTATATCGCATTTGCAATATCGCAAGTGTTTAAGGCTTTGCTGCATGGAGAGCGCCGATTGCGATATACGTTGTGGACCCGATGGATTCATCAACAACAGTTTATAAAATATCGCGTCCAGCAGGGGAATCAGCCATCGGCCATCAACAATGTTATGGGCTTGACCTATAAAAGACTTTCGGAAGCCGCAATTGCCAATTGCGATGACGTTGTGGAGGAGCGGACTCGATGCAGTGATAGATGCGGGTGTAATGCATTTGAAGTCCGGCCTTAAACATTCGGTTGGGTTTTTTCCATATATTCCTGTGTATTTCAATAATTGTATTGCCTGGGGTTTTTAAGGCCAAAAGCTTCAAATAATGGTTCCGATAGTTCAGTGGGCCTGAATGATTGCGATTGCGATTGTGATGGTGACGTGGCATGTGGGGCTTCCTTGTTGGTACTATCTCTCAAATGAAATCCTCCGTAAACAATAAATTCCAGTGTATGAATATTATTATTGAAAAAGGGCCTCTTTGTTATAGTTTTTATATGCAACATTTTTTATTTGTAATTTGGTCCTCTTCTGAATTAACGTGTCTGTGAAGCATTGGTTAATTCGAATAGGCAGAGGAAGCTAAAGCGACCAAATGATTGAGAAGCCGAAGAAGCAAGCTAGCACAGAGGAAACTACAACGACCGAAGGTGGGAAGCCGAAGGATCAAGCGAGCGTTGAGAAAGCCGAAGGGCCAGCGGAAAGAGGAAACCAATGGTCAAGTGCATCAGGCATATAAAGCAGAGAACAAGGAAAGTTTAAGGTGGTTAAAAAAAAAGCTGGAAGAAACAGAGATAGCCATAGGGTCCAGCAGAACAGAAAAGGGCTGAAGGACCAACACGACAGGAGGGATTCGAAGGACGAGCATCTTTGTTGATCATGTTACCCTATGAGAGACTCAGACCTCTGATGAATTAATCAGGTACACAATGCAGTCTAAAGAACAATTCTGTGATGTAATAAATAAAGCTTTATCTAACATTGTTTGAAGGGAGAAGTAGCCAGTAGAGAAGCAGTCATGTTGAAGCATTTACTGTGACAGTTAGAATAGATGCTTGAACAGAAAGTTGGTTCTTATGCAGAGCTTAGTACAACTAATAGTAGACTCACTAAAGCTGTGTAGAGACATTATCAGAGATCATGAAGGCCATTGCAGATTTTGTGTGGACAGTATGAAGAGTTGTAAAGACTCTTTCATAAGAAGATTGGTTGCCATTGATGCTATAGCATGGAGACTACAATGAAGTTGTAAACAGTCAGAACTCAACAAAGAAAAGTTTTGAGAGCAGAACATTACTATCAAACATGCCTTGACAAGATTGGGTCGGAATCCTTGGGGTTGATGCCTTAGAGGTTGGAAGGATTGGTGTCCTTGGAGTTGGTGCTCCTATATCCAAGGTTGGTGCCTTGACAAATCAGATCCAAACAGTTTGCAACAGAGGGTTGGAGCCCTTGAGGTTGGTGCCTCAGAACTGAAAGGATTGGTGTCCTGGGAGTTGGTGCTCCTGAGTCCAAGGTTGGTGCCTTGACAAAACAGAGTTGGTGCTTTGGAGGTTGGAGCCTCACAAAAGTCCAAGTTGGTGCTTGGCAACAGATTGGAATCATTTATATATTGTATCTATTTTATTGCAAAGATTATATTAATAAAAGCATCTATACTTGTTGTTCATCTTGTGTTCTGATTATAAATGTTTTAACTGGTAAAACAATAGTTGAAAAAGAAATACTGATTCACACCCCTCTCAGTATTTCCAACAGGTTTTGGGCGCATTGGTTTTTGGTCCATGGTATTGGATGCTTTGGCATGTATAAATATGTATTGTAACATTGAAAGGAACATAATGAAAAATCATTGTGTGTATGTGTTTTATGTGTTATGCTCTCGCATTGTTTATTTTCCATGTTTTAGAATTTGTATGCAGGTAATTTCTGTACGGGGTTAAAACTTATAGGGATTAAGCCGCTGTTGGAGAATAATCGAGCTACTAGTGAGGAATTGAGCAACTGCCAACAAGGAACTGAGCAGTCATTGGGGAAGAATCGAGCTGTGATGTAGATGCTAATTGAGACACGGTTGGAGAAGGGGATGGTGTCATTGGTGAGGAATTAAGCAACGGTAGAGGTCGAGCTAGAGTTGCTCGAAGAGGAACAACGATAGATCTAAGTAGGGGCCTTTTGAATTTGGTGCCGAGTAAATCTATTCTTAGTTGTTCTGTGACAGTTGAGTCGTTGGGAGGTTGTTTAGGCATTGGAATTCCAAAGGAAGACTCCCCTCCAACTCCACTATGGGAAAATTTGATGAGAACTGATGTATATGATGGTCATACCTAGTTTTAGGCACATAAAAAATACCCTTACAATAACATTAATAACAACCAAGGGAATATCTACAGTCCCACGGATATAGACATGGAGCGAGACTTCTCTTATTGGGTCTCGCAAGTCAAGATCTTGTTGAGGAGGGTAGAATTCCTCTAGAATGAAAACAAATAGGTCCACACAGTGGTTTCTGACCTCACGCATCTGGTCGCAGAAATGAAGAATTAGGTAAATGTACACCTGCAAACTTCAAGTGTGTGCTCCCTGCCACTCCAAACTGAACTCTTCAACATGAAAGGTTTGCAAGAAGAGATCAAATCACAACAAGCCCTCTTTAAACAAGAAATGTAAACACAACAACAAAAACTTAATTCTTGGGTTGAAGTGGTTTGGAAAAGGGAGTAGCCTCCACTGCTTATCGTGATTGAAGGGGTGGTGCAAGCCAAGCTGAATGAGGCATGTCTTTGTCTAATTCGGGAGTTTTATCTTAGAGTGCATGCACTTCCACTTCCTTTGACTCGTCTGGATCCTTTGTAGATGGCCACCTGTTTCCTTCACGACACCCTGGAGTTGAATGAAATCTCTATTGAATGAGCATGGATGGAGCCCAACTCCACACTCTTCCTTCATTTCCGAACACTTGAGGACCAACTTAGAGGCCTTCGGGCCAAGTGAAGGTTGACTTTGCTCTCACCCGCACAAAGAATCTTTCTAGATGTTTACTTCACCAAATCCCAACATTTGAAACTCAAGCAAGCAAGAGATTGGGTTGTAGCTGGATGGAAAGAAGGAAAGTGGGCAATTTTTTGAGATCTCAATGCCATCATTCGTGACTCAACCCTTCTGAGATACTCCTAACTTTGGGGCAATGACAGTCTCATTTAGATGGGGGACACTTCCGGGGGGAGGGGGTGTCCCCCCCACCGCTGTTGGCTGTTAGGAATTATAATTGCATGTTTTGGTATTCATCAGGTACACTTCGAGATGCTATTGGGTCCTGCGACCTTTTCCTCACAGAGACACATGCAAGTCCTACCCTCGATTTATGGGTACCATTGCATATGGTCATGCATAACGGAGACGAGATTTGATAGTGTTGGAGGGCTAGAGGGGGTTGCATGCCATCTTCCTTTCAACATATGATTACTCACAGAAGTTTAAGATTGACATCAACATTGCAGAACCATTACTTGAAACAATTGAACGTATTGGGCCATACAATGATAACTGATAATGTTGCTAATTGTAAGGTAGCAGGAGCAAATATTGAGGATAAATACCCCAACGTATTTTGGTTTGGGTGTTTGGTTCACACAATGAACCTTTTGATGCATGATATTATTAAGAGCAAAAACCAACAATACAAATGGATTGGTGATTTGTACAAGAGAGGCAAAGATACGATAAAATTTGTTACAAATCATAGCAATACCCACGACCTTTTTTGCCATCACTCAAGATTGGAGCTGTTGAAGATTGCGAAGACTAGATTTGCGAGCTATTACCTCACCTTCTGTGCCTTTTGAAGGTAAGAGAGTCATTGGCTAGCATGGTATTAAGTCAACACTGGCTGGTATTAAAGGACAAGTCTCCAAATGCAACTGACAAGCAAGGTTTTGAACGGGTGGAGGACTGCTCTTGATGGTTTGTTTTGGGCACGTGTGAGGGAAGTATTGCAATTCACCAAGCCCATTTATAACATGATTCGTTTTGCAGATATAGATAAATCAATGATTGGGGAGGTGTATGAGTAGATGGATAGCATGTTGGAACAAATAAAAGATATTGCTCGGGAAAATGATCCCAACTTGTATACAATGATTCACAATTGTGTGTGTGCATGGTGGAATAAACTTAATGTTCCACTACATGCCTTAGCATATATCCTTATGCCAAAATACTACTCTCCATCTTGGTTGGGCCAACCTGCACTTGGGGGTGGGGTTAGGATCGAAAGGTATCTAAAGGATATATGGAAACATTAAATAAGTTGGCACCTGACAAGGATGAGTGTGCTGATCTGCGTCTTGAATTAGGCAGATACTTCAATTGCACTGGTTTGTTTGGTTCTTTGCATGCAATGGAAGATAGATATAAATTTGATGCTCTCACATGGTGGGAAGCATATGGCGTAATGGGACTTTTGCCAAAATTGGCAAAAAATTCTCTCACAGGTTGTAAATACTTCTTCTGCAGAGAGCTGTTGGAGCACCTACAACTTCATACATAATGTGAGAAGAAACGAACCCAATGAAAACTGGGCAGAAAACTTGGTTTATGTGCACTACAACTTGAGGTTGTTGAGTCATTATTGTGATCGAGCTTATGAGGATTCAACATATAAAGTTTGGGACAACAACCAAGAGGACGATAATTTGGAGGATGGAACTATACATCTTATAGAGTTGGAACTAGAAATTTTGAGAGATGATGATGAAGCAACGAAAACCATGCCACCCTGACCCCACCATCTATTAGCAGTGCAAGTGCTTGAGTTCCAACTATTGTTCCTTTGCTGCCGTCGCCTCCGTCTACATCCTCACGTGGAGGGCATGTGCCTTCTGGTTTTGGTCGTGCGAGTATGCGAGAGGAGACTCCTAGAAGACCACCAGTACCACGACTTGCTCAGAAATTAGACATTTCTTGTGGCGGCAAGAGTAAGTTGTAGATAATAGATTTACATATCTTTGCTAGTTTCTAGTAGTTTATATAATTGTTGACTCTTTCATATTTACTATGATATTTTTTGTAAACAATATATGACAATTTAAGTTTGAAGTTTGAAGTTGGCAATTATAAGGCATTGGTAATGAATTATGAATATGATGCTTCGTGAAAGTTGAAAGTTGTTTCATTTCATGTTAGATATTCTTTGTTGTAATGGTTATAATGTACACTTAGCTTACAAGTACAACTTTGGTGATCAATGATGATAAATGTTATACATTGAATTTTGAAATTTTGAAACTTTAAGATTGATGAATCATGAGACTCATTATGTTGTATGTTACTAACTTGTGGATGTAGTTGATGAAGATTTTAACTTCTAGATGATTGATGTTATATGATTCAAACTATGTTTTTATGCTTTTTATATCTAATTCATCATTCTACATGTTTTTTTTTGTAAATCAAGGTTGTCATTGATGTCAATATGGCATTGACCGAGATGTCAATATTCTTGAGATGCTTGGTTCCAGATGATGATGTCATGACTCTTGTTTGACAAGGATATCATCAATGAAGATGTCAAGGCAGGAAAATGTCAAACCATTAATGAAGAATCCTTAAGGAACCCTTGAACTAACTATAATGTTGCCGAGTGCCAATCATGTGCCTTGATTGGTGATATAGACCCTAAGTGCCAATATACTAGCCCTTGGTGTGGAGGCCTATACTTGATGAAGCCATGCATGTGATGATGTCATACTCTTGAATGACCACACTTGATAATGGTCTTGATGACATGGTTGGAAGACTACTTTGGAGATTTTCCGATAAGAAATTAATAAAGGCTGCACTATGACATATCACTGCACTAGTATATGATGACATTGTTGATACATGATGCTACATGGATGTTGCACTCCTACTTGATGACTCTATGATCCTATGATGACATTGATAACAATGAAGAAGCCACACTGTCCCAAACATTCCTCATGTTGTCCCAAATGTTTTATACATAAAATTTAAAGACAGTCACAAAGAAAAATATTTTTTGCGACCTTAGAGGCAACATGTCAACATGGGACCTATACCATCTTAAAGAGGGTTCTTTCCTCTTTCCAATGAGCTCTTACTTGCCCCGAAACTCCCAATGGTTGATAAGATAATGATTTTTTAAGGTAAAAAAGTATGAAATTGCAGGCTAGCCCCGACCTACACTTGTCATCCATGTCGGCCCACTTTAGGAAGACGTGTCTCTTCGGTTCTATTGGCAAAAATCACTATACAGACAAGTACTTAGACTTAGTTTCTCACCAAGCATTCGGTGATCAATACAAGACAAGAAAGCTATTGTTCAAAACTCGTGAACATCCAAGGAGGAAGATTAAAAGGTTTAAATTCTGGGTTTAATATTATTCGTTGAAGCAACTTTGTGATGGCTTATTAACTCGGACAATATGGAACAAAACCTTAGACAAAGGTGTACAAAATAGCTTGGACTGTGGAGAAGAGAGATCAGATTGTGAAGAAAGAAGGCTCAAACTGTGATAGGATTACAGTGCTCAGATTGTCATTGAACCTCAGACTTGTGGAGCTTATTATAGTGATTGTGCTGAGAAATAAAACTTCACACTATGACTCCTGTAATAGCACTGTGGTACAATGCTTAGATTATACTCGGCCTCAGAGTTGATCATTACAATATTATTGTTATTTAGATTACTTGACCGTGGCTCAAACAAGGGTATAACACAATTGCACAGTGGCTCAGATTCACCTTATGTTCTCGGACAGTGGTGGAGTATAGTGCAACAAACATAATAACAGTGCCTTGAAGATTGTGATCTCCCTGTGACTGTGGCACAATATTACCTCCTTGATTCCAACAAATTCTAAGTGAAAGGCCAAGTGAATGCAAAAAGTACTTTTGGAGAAGACTATTAAAGATACCTTGTTGGGAAAGCATTGTGAAGACCAATATTGGATAGTGAAGTTTTTGAAGCATCCTCGTGGAGAGATATCTTAGGCAAGGGTTATTGAAGACACTTTTTGAAGAACTTGTGGAGACCTTGTTTGGAGTCGTTGTGGAGTGATCTTGAAGAAGATCCCAGATTGGAGCCTTCCTGTTGAGTAGCCTTGACTGACCTTGGAGACACTATTGAAGACATTTTGGTGAGTAGTCTTGGAGACAACCTTGAAGACCATGATGCATAAACCATCATGAGGTGACTTGGAGAATTTGATTGGATGCCATGAAGGACAACAGAGACACCTTCATGTGAAGAGATCAAGGTTGTCATTGATGACATAACGTGGAGACAACAGTGAAGACGAAGATAGACAGGGCTCATTGAAGAAGACATTGGGAGCTGTGAAGTATAATGAAATACAACTTGATAAAGTGAAGCTAAGGGTTGGTTACCTAAGAGGTTGGAGCCTCAAAAAGACAAGGTTGGTGCCTTGGAAGAAAGGTTTGGAGCCTAAAAAAGACAAGGTTGGTGCCTTGGAAGATAGGGTTGGAGCCCTAGAGGATCAAAGTCCTCATGAAACCAGGTAAGAGTCTGAACCGGATATAGGGTTGGAGCCCTTGGTGTTGGTGCCTCAGAAATGACAAAGGTTGGAGGCTTGGAAGTCCAAGTTGGTGCTTGGCAAATACAGGTTGGAACCTAGAAGATTGAAGATCGGTGTCTTCATCTAGGGTTGGATCCCTACATATATTGTACTTGATTCATTGTAAAGAAGAAATTAATAAAAGCATTTATTCCTATTGTTTATTTTGTGTTCTAAATATAAGTGATCTAACTGGTAAAAATATCATTTGAAAAGAAACACTGATTCACCCCTCTCAGTATTTCCAACATTGTTGACATATATGCATCAAAATATATAAATATATATATATTATATAAAAATTCGCTCTCGGACCAGGAGCTTCTTAAAATGTCGCTCCCGCTTCCAGTTAACCTTGGAAGAGCCTTCCCTTAAATATTTAATTGAATCATCTCCTTGTAATTTTTGTACGCATAGTATTGAGTACATATCTAAACATTTCTTAATGTTCATGTGTACGAGTTAGTTGCCAATGTTATATGTTTACACATTCGAACTAATTCTATTCTTCTATCCAAGTTGCACAACCTTGGTGGAGAAATTATGTTCAACAATGCTAGCTTTATGATATAAAGCGTATAGGTAAAATGAAGTAAAGCCCAACATAATGAGGAATATATTAAAACAAATATAAATAAAACTTTATATTAAAACAAATATAAATAAAATTTTATATTAAAACAAATATAAATAAAACAAAGTGTTATGTTTTTTTTTCTAAGTAAAGTCTAATCTATATTAAGGTAAGAAAATATTTACAGAGGTTACATCATTCGAGAGGGGCCATGCCCAGCCCTCTAACAAAAACAACTGAAACAGGCTATCTTTCCAGTGAGACCCCATTACAGGATTTTGTCCTTTTGAGTTCCTTGGTCAGCAGACATACAGAGACCAGACTCTTGGACATCAGACATACAAGAACCAGACTCTATAGAGCCTGTAGACACTAACATTTGAAACTGAATTGACTAGAGACAAACCTTCATGAGAAGGCAAAGGAGTAGAACTAAGAGCGACCAAACTATGAACCGACAAAGACATAGAGAAAACTAAGCCAAAACCTGGAGAATAGTGACCAAGGAAACTCAGGAAGGGTGACTGGGCGACTCCGGTGGCTTCATCTGCTCTGGGCTAGGCGTATCGAGCCAAATAACCATATCCTCGTCCCACTGAAGCTGTCCTTCTGAGCTTGGCAGTATTGAGCTGTGGCCTTCCTCTCTATCCTGAGTATCATGAACCGGAGGCAGAATTTCCTGCTCAGATGGAACAAAATCCAAATTCTCCTGGACTTGGGCCGGCGGAGGCTGACCAACCGGCGCGACAGCAGCTAGGGGACGGGGCGCGCGGTAGACCCTCCCATTCATATCCCCCAGCAAAATTTCGCTGGACTGAAATCTTGCAGGGGCCTGGGAAGAGGAAGGATTGTCTTCTGGAGCCGCCTCCGAGAGGTAAATCGATAAATTCACTATGACATCTGAGTGCAGGAGCCTTCCTGGAATTCTGAGATGGATTGGCTGGTAGGAATCCGGCAGAAGCAGAAATTCCTGCTCAGAGCTGGAGGATGAATTTGCCATGGCCTCCCTGGGAGCGAGAGAATGCACCTCTCACCGTCGAAAGCAATGCGAATGCCAGATCTCCCTCCGTGTCGAGGCACACCTCTACTGCGCACCATAGCACCGAACGCGAGGGCAATAAGACCCTACTTCACCACCCTGAGACGTCCAGCAGGTGAAATCTCATGCCATAAGCCGACCTCGAATGTCTTGTTCCAGTTCTGGTATGACTGGGCCTGTCGATTAAGAAACAAATCCATTGCCTTCATCGCGTAAAGGGTAACTGTCCGGCAAGCGATTCATTGATGAGGGGCAATGAATGTTTATGCCTTTTGGCGGCAGGCGTTTAAGGGCTTGCATTGATGATGCCTCGATTGATGAAGAACCAGCTGCCCGTCGCACCCCCGCGTGGCAAGCTAGAATATCATGTACTCGCATGACAAACACCCGCATCCGGGTAAAACAAAGTGTTATGTTAAAAACATATATAACGTTATAAATGTTCTAATGGTACGTGTATATCCAAATGTGATGGTCATATTAAAAGAATTTAATATGAACCTAAGGCATTTAAATTAAACTAAACCCTAAATATAAGATAAATACACCTGTAAAGAATTATGACTCACGTTCATAATGGAAAACCTGTCACTACAATGGAAAACGGTGGGCTCGCTGGTGAAGAGGGTGGTCACCGCCAAGGAAAGCTACATATAGAGGTAGACAGAGTTTTTAGAGGGGGGCTGAACCATGAAGAAAACCAGGAGGAAGAATTTGGAAGGCAAGGGAATCAGCGATTGGAAGAGCTTGATATTTCTGAGGTTCTGGGCACAGGGGACAGTCAACTTATGTTAAGAAGCTTACTGGATTGAGTAGCCAGGCTCTGCTCAGTCTGGCTGGGAGGATTCGATCTCTCGGTAACTGGAGCAGCGTAGCCGGAGGCATCTTCAACTACAGGAGTACAGGTAGGTACCTCAACAGTTTCGTTAAATCGATTTTCTCTGGTTTCTGTTAATTATGTTACAGGTTCATGCTTTAAATCCCTTATTGTTTGCTTAACATCTGTTATCGGTTCTTACATATGGTATTAGAGGCGTTGTTCAAACCCTTTCGACCTCATAGGCCCTGCGTTGTGGTCTGTGTAAGCTTCACTATGGTAACCCCTACTTCTAGTTCCTCAAATGTCATCGTAACAGTAGAGAAAACCCCATTGTCTCAATTCCCGAATCTCCACTTCTAGACAAGAAGTTGGTCTTGCTGCAGATTTTGAATGACACCCGTGATGGCACCATCAAATAGAAAGAACCGCCTACCTCTCGGCTAATTTCGGCATTACTCTGAGGTGAAACCCTCAGCGCGATAGAGTTCCATCCATGACTTAGGGTCGAGCACCTGTGCGCGAAATCCAGGGGTTCCACGCATATTTGTGCAGCTCGTTTTGGAAATTATTGTCAGGCAGTAGCTCATTGGAGCGGCCTTTGAGCAAATCAGTTTTTCAAACGAAGGAAATCATTGGGCTTTGTGTTTTGAAACGTGTAAGTGGTTGATTTTTGTAATTAAAAAAAAATTAAAAAAATTTTTAGTCAAACTTAGCTTCTTTCCGTTGAAATTCGAAGATAGGGCTTATTGTAAGGTTTGTTCCTTGAACCAATTTGTGTTGAATTTAAAGAGAAACCTTGTTATAGCGTGAATCTAAGGGTGATTCTATATCTGTGAGAAATCTTGAGTGGAGACTGTTAATCACGAGGCTGATTCTGTTATATAGCATGAATTGTGATTTTTAAACGGTCAGATTGAAGTGGGAGGATGAAATTTGCCTTTGAATAGATAAGTTAAAGCCTGAAATGCCGTATTCAGAAAGAAAGTCGCGCAGAAAAATCTTAAATTCTTTGATGGACTTGTATTGCTAAGATAATTCGCGATTTAAGCGGTTAAATTCTGTCGCGGAGAAAAATATTTTGTTTCTAACCATCAGATTTAGTCGCGGGTTCAAGTATAGCTTGGAATTCAAGTTGTAAATTGGCCCTGCTTTGTATCTTTCACATCATATCAAAGATATACATTACGCCCATCAAACCCTCTTCTAGCTTTAGGCTCTAGCCATGTCCATGGCTTTACAGGCCACAACACAGGCAACCCTGTCTATAAAGTCACCTCCTTGGCTTTGCAATTGCGATGGCAGCCAATACCAGAAAGTCCATGTCCTTAATTATTCTCGAATCAGTCAATTTAAACTCCGCTTGAACCATGTCTCGTCCCAGAAGCAGAAGCTCACTAGGAGGAGGAGAATGGGGGTGACGGCGGAAGCCGCTGGTCGTAGTGATTTCCAGGAAATGGCGTTCAAGGTAGGGGAAGAGGCGCAAAAAAAAAGAAGCAGGCGAAGCTGCAAAATCAATCTCAGACGCTGCCAAATTAGTGGCGAATGCTGCCAAGGAGCGAATTGATGGATTTCAGAGTGGCCGAGATGACGATGATCTTAACCACAGGTTTCGTAAAGCCACTGAAGCCGCCAATGCATGGTTGGGGAGTCTGGCTTACGAGACAAGAAAGACGGCCGAGAGGTGGAATCGCCAGTTTAGGGTTTTAGAGAAGGTTGATGAAGCTGCAGAGTCACTTAGGGAGCAGCTTAAGAGAAGCGATCGTGAGTTCGGTATCGCTCAGAAGAGCCGCACGCTGTCTATAGATTTTCACATGAATTGCCCCGAGTATGTATTTGTGCACGCTTTTCATATTATTAATTTTAAAATCTTGTCGGAGAATAAATTGCGAGTGCGTTTTTGCTTGGTAAGTTTCGATTCTTGCTGGAGGATAGAAATCTGTTCAAGTTTTAATTTTCGCGCGTAGAAAGTTTGGAATGGTTTATATCAAACTGATCAACGATTCTTCCCATTTGCACAGCTATCTCTCGACGAATCATTTTTTTAATTCTATTTTTTCGTTAGTTGAAGACTGAAATCATACTTCTCATATCTTGTGCAAAATAAAAAAGACGTCACAAACTGTGTAAAAATTGATTTATCAGAAATAAGAACCAGAAAATTTCAGCAAATGCATGTTTTTTTGTATATATTTATATGTACTAAAGATATATGAATCAGAGTAGGTAAAATATTGGTTTAATAGCATAATTCCGAATTTATGAGAAATGTTTCATCAGTGACACAAATTGAATACAAAATGTAATAGAGTCTGAGCTTAAGAATTATTCATTTGGTACATTTCACTCTAATTTAACCTTTAATGCCGACGTTTAGTTACTTTAGTCTGACATGACCTTACAATTTAACAAGGTCAGAGATATTGGCATGTCCATAAAATCTTTAAACATGTTGGTAGAACGTAATATGGCTGCAATTCACACTTCTGCTGTAAGGAAGCAGAATTAGCCAAGGAAATAATGAAATCCCTTTCTATTACAGTAACCTGGTTGCTTCAAGTACATTGGTCATATGACCTTGCTCTGCTTTGGTATTGGGATTGGTGGTTATCTGAAATTACCTTATGCAAATAGGACTGTTATCAGGTTCTAGAGTCTCAGATTCATCCATACGCAATTCAAGACTCACAATATGCACACAGGAGAGTGAAAGTTTCAGTAGAATTCATTAAACATAAAGTATGAGAATACTTTACATAGTCAATTCACAATGAGGGAGAGTTTAAGTTATGCAACCTCTCCAACACCTAATCACTAACCTATGACGTAATTAATATCAATTCATTAACTGAACTTCATTACATCTTTATTATTCCTTGCTCGCAGCAAGGAATATAGTATGCAATTTATGCTAAAATATGAGCAAATTGATCGACAAACCATGCACAACCTAAAGTTTTGAATTTATATACCAAATTTTTATTGTTGTTTATTTTTCTTATTTTGTAAATTTCCAAAAGCATATGAAAAGGCAAAGGCTTGCAGGCTGTAGAGACATCATTTATTTGGAAATAGAAATCACTCAAGACAAAACTATCCTTAATGAGCATCCTCTCTAGTGGTCACCATTGTTGCTTCATAATGCAAATTTTTGGCTGAGACCTTATACTATTTACTATTTAGAATAAGCATTAGCGATGCCTTTCACTTATTTCACACTCTAAGATCAATGGCTGGATACCATAGCTGGATTTAAAGGTCAAGCTTTGTTTGGATAATCTCGCTAGGTTAATTTTAGAGTGTATCAAGGAGCTGGACTTCATAATTAAGCTTGGCCTATAGACATCTATAGCTTAGTGAAGAAATTGGAGATGGATCTGAAAAGGACCTTTTGATAAATTGTTTTGCAAAAGCTTGGTATCAAGTAACTACTGTCTATATGTTATCGAGTATCGACCTATCAATTATCAACTTTCGAGGTATCAGGAGGTAAAGTATCAACAAATCAAGACACCAACTATTGGGGTTCCCTCTTGACCATAACAAACCCCGATAAGGTTTAGACGTAGCATGTTGGTGTGGCAAGTTCTAACATGGCATGCTAGCATAATTAACGACGTGGCGAGATGTCATGGTATGGAATGACATTGATCAAAATGCACAATAGTGCAGAGGTGGTAATGGATGCGGCATGGGTAAGGATGTGACCTATGGTGTGGTGACACATGGACAATGACTGCCACATGGCATGGTGTTGATGTTAATGTATCACTTGGGTGGAGATAAATGGGAAAAATTTTCGTGTCCAGAGCTTCAATTGAAATGAAATTATGTCATTAGAAAGCTCTCAACGAGTAAAAGACGATGGTGGTCTGAGAAATGACTTTTGAGGAGGTTGAAGGAAGCAGAAATTTGACAAACACCATCTTCATAAAGTAAACCTTGGAGGTCAGATCCAAATATCTAGCATCCTTAATTAGGCTTTATGGGGCTGAGTATGTTACAACTAACTCCAAGGAGGAGACTACGTCAACCTTATATAATAAAATACAATATTCATTATGACAACCTGCAACTACCACAAGTCAACCCCTAAGGGGCCTCACCGACCCACATAGTGGGCTAACACATAACCAAAAGTGAATATTTGCCAAAATACCTCAATAGAAAAACGCTAAGATGCAACTCTTCTTCAATTGTACATTATAATTCTATAAAATGTCATTGTGCTAAACTAATGGCTTTTAACTAAACATGAAGATTTTCTTAAACAAATATCACATTAGAATCACTGTCAATGGTATGACATACTAGAGAAATGGGCAACTCTTATCTACTAAATTTGATCTTAAACAACAACATGAAACATCAAATGATACTTCAACATATGTGTCCAACATTATAAAAAATACATTTAAACTCACAACATATTTCTAACATTATTGCTCTATCTAGATTCACTTTTAATTCAATAGTTTGATACAGAGTATTGTCAAGGTCGTCAATGGATTCAAGAATTTTGGTAGAAAAATGGAGTGCGTATGTGCTAGGGTTTCATAGGCGAGGTTTGCGGGATTGGGATCGGAGGCCATGAACCAACCCATGGAGGGTGCGTATGGTGACTACAGAGCTGTGGCACCTGGTCTCTGGCGGGTTCTAAACTCTGGATGCTTCGGGTACCCTGTGTTTCCCTGTTCCATGCTTATTCAATGATTGAAATGTGGCACTGCAGACTGATTTATTGGAGATCAGATATATTAGTAGCCATCCACATTTTTAGTTTGGTCTGAAAACCGTCTTTACTGCTAAAATATCTTGTTATGTACTAGCCATTTACCATATTCATCATAAATAAATTGATCTTCAGTTTTACATTTAGAAAATTCCAAAACTTAACGTGATTGGGTTACATAATAGTTGATTGGGTTACATAATAGTTGCTCCATGTCTCTCTTCTGCTGTATTGGTTGAGGTCTGACCACTCTTATAAAATTTTAGGATCATTCTGTGAAGCATATACAATGTGCAAGTCCTAGAGTTGTCTGAAGTAAAGCCTGATTGCAAATTGTCATTATGTGAAACCCTCTCAACAATGCATCCTCCACTGCATATTGACAAGAATGTTTAGGATCTATATACTTGGTAATAGTGCCTTTGGTCCTCGGTCACTCGAATTTCAAAGTAGGATACTGTAGAAACATTAGAGGAACCATTTTTCTACCTTGCCTGATCAATTGCAATATGTAGGCCACTGACATACATTTTATGTACAATTTGACTATTGATCTGAATTTACCCTTTAGTTTGACCCCGAACCTACATTTATGGTATGGTAGACTGCTGAATTGTATCTCTTCTAGATTTTAATCATGACATGTCTATGGTAAATTTCCTGGCTAAAGGTCAAATTGATATGGAACCTGAACGATCATTCATTTATATATATATTATAGGTTTAATCCATATCTAAGTAATATATTCAAAAATATAAATATGTATGTCCTTCTTTAAAGGTAATAACTAGATTGAGGTGTGACGGGTATGTTGCCGATGTTCATTGTAACGAGGCATTTAACATTTTCATTTTGTGAATATTATTTAGTAATAAATTTTAGATGATCTACCTTAGGAGCTAATGACCATACACTTCTGCATTATTTCATATTAGGATAGAATACCTTGCATTAGGACAAGGAGGTCGCTAGACCACCCTCCTTGACCTCGGTACCAGTAAGATCTGCCTAGCAGATAAAAATGGCAAAAACTATACCCCTTTATGAATGTGAAGCTGCAAAAGAAAATTATATGTTAAATTCTATTGTCTACCTCAAAATTTTTATAGAATTTTATTATGTACATAGTAAACATTACAATGGTAAAGACATATGAGCGACGACGACGTGATCGGGCAGCATCACAGTCATTAATGCCACCACCGTTGCCATCATCATCCCCATCGCCACTACCATCACCATCATCACCACCAAGACCATTATCAACATCAATCGCCCCAGCGCCAGAGTTGACCGTGATAATGAACTCATTGGAGGCCTTATTGGAGACATTAAAAGAATCAACTAAGGCTAAGACCAAAGAGGAATTTCAACCTTTAGCTACCAGTTCAGCAGAACCAAAGAATTTTGAGCCCAAAAGATCAAAAGAAGACATTTCTAGGGAGCTTTAGAAAATTAGACTCCCAGAATTCTCAGGAGGTCGAGCAGGTGAACGCGCTGAAGCATGGTTAGAAGGAACGAACATATGTTTTAGATTAAGAGAATATTCTTCTTCGGCAAAAACAAAAATTGCTGTATTTCAATTAAAGGAAAGTGCCTTGATTTGGTGGGGAAATCTGGAAAAGCAACTGCACCTTACATCGGATAATGTCCCTTGGGAACTATTTGAGGAAAGGTTCCGCGCAAAGTATTTACCTCCTTACTTTTAACAACAACAAGCGAGAGCCTTTCATACATTAATTCAAGGAAATAAATTAGTGGAAGAGTACGAGATAAGGTTTATGGAGCTTGTAAAATACATTCACTACTTAGATTCTGATGAACGTCAAGCTGAACACTTCATATTTGGGTTAAATCCTCGCATCAGAGCCTTGGTAAGCATGTGGAAACCATCATTAGTAGCTGAGGCGGTTGAATGTGGTTGTTATGCAGAAGAGCACCTTGGAATCAAAAAAGATATAGGGCGAACAGAACCTTTACAATCAGGATTTCCAGGAAAGACTCCCCGAAACTTCTTCAGAGGAGGTAGCTCGAGGCCACCTTACGGTAACAGGTTTACCCCAAGTAATATAGGAATAAGAACTCCCATGATAGTAAACACTATAGCCGCGGAATCATCAAACACCAGTCCATTAACATCTCGAGGGACTGCCAGTAGAGGAAGAAATTCGAGAGGAATCAACATGAGAGGACAAAGCTCGTTCTCTAGAAATTCACTTCCTGATTCAACAGGATCAACGCAACTTAATTGTTGGGGATGTGGGGGACCGCATTTTCAACGTGATTGTCTAGAAGCTTCGTCGAATATATTGCATAGGACTGGAAAGGGACCAATATCAAACAATCAAGGTAATCATAGAATTCATGCAGTAGTCAGCAACGACCAAGCAGCGCATCAACCCACTGTAGTGGAATCTTCAGGTATCGGACGAGGGAATCGTATCGGTCGAAGCATTACGTATACTGGAACGTAGGGTTCGATAACTCAGGAATCGCCTGGTGGACCAAGTTAAGGTCCAATGGGACAAATATAGTCCTGGATCAGCTACTTGGGAAAATATAAAGGACATATGTCAAAGATATCCTAATCTATGTCAATTTTGAAGAACTTTAAACTATGTTTAGTATATATTTACTTCACTGCAATCAGAGACTCATAACCATTTTGAATGATTATATATAAATGTGAAATTTTGTGACATAATATATGTTTAACTTCTGCTGGTACATGGATACCAAAACAATATATGTTGTGATCTTACTAAATTATAGTTGTCAAAGTAAAGTTTAAGACAGTTAAATGCTTTTACTTCTGATAGGAATTAAGATATTATAAATATGTTTTATTTATACATGTCAATATGATCAATGGAATAGAAATCAGGGAATAAATACATTTTAAATGAAAATCAAACGACATGCATGGAATATGGCAAAATATGTTATACTGTAGTGACATATGTGAATAATACATGAGTTATTTTGAATATGCTGATGCACATTTTACGAATGCATGGATAATTGTATGATTGCAGATAATAAACAGTTAGCGGGATGACCATGTGATGACAGAACCTTAGAACAATTAAAGCTCAAAGTGATTCTATGATAGGGTATTAGCCCTAATTCTACTGGGAGGGGTGGAGGTGTTGCCCACCGTTTATTCTCCGAACCCTGGAGTCATGGGAGGACTGTGCGAATCACGTTCCCCTAAACGTGCGATGATGACTGCCGGATGCCTACTGGGAATCAGGTCGGTATAACCGACGCTGTCACCTTAGAGTTTATGAATGGTTAGGTCAGTAAAACTGACGGCATGGCATACTCCAGTAGAGGACGGATAGGATGGGAGCGGAAGAGATTATGAAGGATAGGATGATTTTAGAATAGCTTGGGAACTTGGAGAGGGCAAGGCATGACCATTAAAATCATAAACCTAAAACACTGATTTTATAGTCTCTTTATATTAAAATAAAAATTTCTTTACAAACCTAAGAAAGGTGTACTAATTACTATCATAAGTAATCAGATAAAATAAAAACTCTAACTTCAGGACGAAGTGTTCTAAAGGGGGAGTGTATGTAACGACCCATCTATAAATACAAAGAACGCAAGCATAATAGCAGGTATACGGTACATGCATATGATAGCTACATATGCATGTGTCGCATACACCGCACTAGTATTTTATACTAAATTGATTATAAGTGCTAAATACCAGGACACTTCTTGGAATAGAAGTTCTACTCATTCCTCAATATTGCGTAATGCATGGTTAGATCTTAAAAGAGGACTATACATATTATATGTTCCAGATTATTGATAAAATTATATTAATAAATTAATAAAATAAAGGTTAATTATTAATATAAATAAATTAATTAAAAAAATGGTCCAAGTATAAAGTTTATAAATGTTATATTAAAACAAATATAAATAAAACTTTATATTAAAACAAATATAAATAAAACTTTATATGAAAACAAATATAAATAAAACAAAGTGTTATGTTAAAAACATATATAACTTTATAAATGTTCTAATGGTACGTGTATATCCAAATGTGATGGTCATATTAAAAGAATTTAATGTGCACCTAAGGCATTTAAATTAAACTAAACCCTAAATATAAGATAAATACACCTGTAAAGAATTATGTCTCACGTTCATAAAGGAAAAGCTCTCACTACGATGGAAAACGGTGGGATCGCTGGTGAAGAGGGTGGTCACCGCCAAGGAAAGCTACATATAGAGGTAGATGGAGTTTTTAGAGGGGGGTTGAACCATGAAGAAAACTAGGAGGAAGAATTTGGAAGGCAAGGAAATCAACCATTGGAAGAGATTGAGAGTTCTGAGGTTCTGGGCACGGGGGACAGTCAGCTTCTGTTAAGAAGTTTACTGGATTGAGCAGCCAGGCTGTACTCAGTTTGGCTGGGAGGATTCGGTCTCTCAGTAACTAGAGCAGCGTAGCCGGAGGCATCTTCAACTACAGGAGTACAGGTAGGTACCTCAACAGTGCTGTTAAATCAATTTTGTTGGTTTCTGTTAATTATGTTACAGGTTCATGCTTTAAATCCCTTATTGTTTGCTTTACATCTGTTATCGGTTCTTACACCAAATTCTTGTGTTCAAAACATGTCTTGCAATGAAAGGCATTATGTTCACAATCCAACACTTTGCATTTGGTTTTGGTCATGAAAATCTAACATTATTGGCTAGGGAGGCCCTTGCTCAAATCAATATTAGTTCAGATTTAGGACATGGAAGAGTCTGTCCTATCTCCAACCAATCTCCAGGTTGGCCTGTTTCGGAGGGAATTGCCAATGCCCATAAGAGAATTACTATTCCAATATTCCATAGAGAGATTTGACATTTTAGTGAGAGTAGGATTGACAATGATGTATCTGTATGCTGAGTGAAGTCCAATGCCGATGGTCTTATATAGCAATTAGATTTGCCTATGAACCATGGGTCATTGCTTTGAACTATGACAATGCCCTCCTCCACTGGACATTCCATATTTTAAAAACCCCTAGCACAAGGGTGAATCAACACCGTATTCTTCAAAAGTGAAGCACCCCGGGAGTCAACAATCCAAGGTTTGAAGGCTCTTCGACTTTGGCCAAAAGGTGTTGACTCGACAGATAAGCTCATGGGATGAGTAGTATTCCTCTCTCTCTGATTGATGAGGGATTCAACTTCAAAATTGATGGAACTGCGATGATATTCTCCAAACAAAACAATCTGATTTCTTTGTCACTCTCAGAAAAATCAATTTCTCTGAGAGCAACAGAGAAATCAGATTTCTCCAGTTCAAGGATTATCAGAGGCAAAAGGAGCAACTGATATTTTCCTTGTAGAGCATATCTCTCGCTGGACGTAGTGGTTTTGTAGCAGTTTGCTAGAGCAGATCCAATGTCGGGTGGAAGAAAAGCACACAGAGGGAAAATTTCTCTAAGGGGATCTCGAGTTTTAGAGATCTAATTTTTTCTAGTTGCAGATTGGTAGTAGTTGTGAGAAAATCTTCTCACTCCAGAAGGGAGTGCAAGTAGCAGATCCAGCGATCGAGCAACAGGAAAGAGGGAGATTTTCGAGTTTATTTTCTCCAGTTTTTAGTTTCACAGATTTTGCAGCTTTGCAAGGATGACCGTACGTGATTGCCAGAGGAGGCCGTACGAGTTAGCCAGATCTGGGCAGAAAATCGACTTCCAGTTGCCAAAGGTAGATGATGGAGGAAGTGCGAGTTGTCTAATGTGAGTTGCAAAGAAAGGAAGAGTCCCACCTAGGGGTTAGGCTCAAAAGGAGATAGTGGGGCACTAGATCTAGGAGGAGTATGAGACTCGAATGTGCCAGACGAGCAAGGTTCTTGAGGAGGTCCACCTCTTGAATACAGGGGCCCACAATATTCAATAGTAGGATGGATTAGTGGTAGTAGATGCAGTGAGATGCTAGAGTGACAAACACAGAGTCTAGTTGCGTGTTAGATGCTGGGGAGCGCATTGCAGAGTTAGCAGCAATGCAGTTGGCACAATGCAGAGTCAGTAGTAGCGCAAATGCTTCAGTGACAGCGTAGATACTAGCAACAATCATAGACTCGGGTGACAAATGTATCATACTGATCACAGTTGATTTAGTATTTAGGATGCTTTTCAGTTGCAGATGTTGGAGTTGTAGTAACAAAAGATGAGAGGGAGTTGAAGTGCAGATGTTGTGTTGGCAGCAGTTCAACAAAGTCAACAACAACACAAATGCAACACATAGCAGAGTTGCGTAGTGGTTGGTGGGTAGCAACAACTAGGCATCAATAGTGTGACAGGAGATGATGCAGAGACATGGTGTTGTTTTAATGGGTTGCAACACTAGAACACATTCCTTGCTAAGAGGAAGTGTTAGTTTTTGTAGCATTGGATGTGTTCTAGCCACAAAATTTTGTGGAGACGCTAGAATACATGATATCTCCAAAACCTCGAAATCATTTATTAAAATTCCACCTAGAGATGACTTAATTAGATTATTAGTCGTTTTTTAAATATTTCCTAAGTCTAAACTTAGGGAATATGGCTAATTACTGAGAATTAATTAAGTTATGGTGTGAATCTTCTGGAAAGTCACACAGATCGACTTGTAGTTAGTCCTAGCCATAGATTAAGATCTAATCTTGGATGTTGAAGTCTCAAGGGAGGATTATTAGAAAAAAGTTGATGGGGCTTGGAGAACACACTTGTATAGTTCGATTTTGTTGAGAAATCGATTTCCAGAGCATTAGTTGTGTGTTGTCGGAAGTGATTTAGTGAGGTCGAAGAAGTGAGAGAGGGGCAGAGATGGAGAGGCCAGAGGAAGCTTTTCTAATTCTGGTGATTACATTGCAGAGAGGCAACGCAAAACCCTATTGGGGAGATTTCTGTTTTGCTGGGGAGAAGTCGAGATGCTGAGTCAGAAGCTGGACTGAGGGTCTGGAGGCAAAGAGTATTTGATTCCCAGACAACAGCCGGCGAGGCAGTGAGAGGAGACACATTTACGAGCTTGTGGGGCACAATAACTGTGTAGGCTGACGTAGTGACTGCACAGAGGGAGCAAGGAGCAACTCAATTCGAGCTGAGGTTAGTGTGGGATCGCCTGTGGAGTGAGAAATTTTCCTCACTAGTTATTATTGCTAGTTATTTCCCTGTTTGGATTGCTAGATTTTCACTACTGCATAATTATTATTATTATTATCCAATTTTATGGTCATGACCATGCCAGAAACCAAATTGGTGTATGAGACCCCCTTGTTTGTGGGACAAGGGACCCACCTTCTCGCAACGATTTGACTGCTAAGTCTATGAAGGCATACATACTCTATCCCCCTCTGGTTTTGAACCTGTGACCTCTTAGGAGGAAATACATGCTCCTAACCATTAGGTCCACTGCAACGGTTTTCTCGAGTTGGGTTTTTTCGGGGACTTAGTCAAAAAGTAACAATGTGTATTGTGTGTGTGCATCTATTTCTTGCAGCGTTTTTATTTCTTCCGTAGTATTTGTTTTGTGAAGGTTTCAGTTTATTTGTTTCGATATTTGCCATAGCACACAAGAAATAATTTGTTTAATTAAATTAACAAATGGAAGAAATAGCATCAGTTGCTACAATAGGATTCGGGGTTAGTCGAATTTTCACAGGAAATATTGTTTCTGGATTTTTGATTTCCCATTTGAATACCATATGTTCAAATGCATTTTTTACTCCAATTACCTTGGTCAAATGGGGACATAATATATATATGGTTGGAAAGCTTAATCCTAGACCTTTCCAACAATGTACACCACTCCTTCTAATTCCATAGGAATTATGTTCAAATGCATTTTTACTCCAATTACCTTGGTCAAATGGGGACATAATATATATATGGTTGGAAAGCTTAATCCCAGACCTTTCCAACAATGTACACCACTTCTTCTAATTCCATAGGAATGAGGAGATATGAAATATTTTTGTCAAGATGACCCAAACCAAAGTACAGGCAGGCCTTGTTTGGATACCCTATCTTTGAAGGCATTTTAACTCAAATTGGAGCATAGGATATATAGTTGGAAAGCTTATTCTGAGATCTTTCCATTGGTATATCGCACTCCCTCTAACTCCTTGTGAATGAGGAGATATGAAAGATTTCGTCAGGATGACCCATCCATAGTACAAGCATGCTGACACAAGTAGTTTTACAAGTCAGCCACATAAGTGAATGTACAAGGGAATATGGATTCATGTTAACATCAATTCATCGAAGAACAGATCTGAGGTGGCAAGAGGAGATGGGGAATAACTTTTGCGGTGATTCTTGGTGTTTAAAGGTGGAAGCAAAAATGTGATTTATGGATTGAACGAGTCATCTTGTCATTTTCACTATATCTTTTGTTCTGTGATGATTCAGACCATGAAACTTTGAGGAGCTACAAAGAAGATCTTCTTGTGTAGGGGGTTCAAGTTTCAGACCTTGATTCGCTATAATTTCAGAGATATGGTCGAAGGAACTTAGGCTTTTTGAACTCTCCTGAAATCTTCCTTAAAAAGGTTAGCTAACAATTTTCACTATAACTTTTGTGCTGTGATGTTTCAAACAATGAAGCTTGGAGGAGCTATAGAGAAGATCTTCATGTACCTGTGTTTCAAGTTTCAGACGTTGATTCACGATAATTTTGGAGATATGGCCAAAGGAAGTTAGGCTTCCTGAATGCTCCTGAAGTCTTCTTCAAATAGGCCAGTTGAGAATTTTCTCTATAACTTTTGTTTTGGGATGTTTCAGACAATGAAACTTGGAGGATATAGATATAAGATCTTCATGTACCAGTGGTTCAAGTTTTCAACCATGATTCACTATAATTTTGGAGATATGGTTGAAGAAAGTTAGGCTTCCCAAATGCTGCTGAAATCTTCTTCAAACAGCCAAAAACAACAAGTTTTGGGAGAAGTAGATTTGGTGAAGGAAGAAGCAAGAGGTACATTTGGTGAAGGTAGAAGCAACTAACAGAGCTGGTGGAGATAGAAGCAACAGGCAGACATGGTGAAAGCAGAAGCAACTAACAAACATTGTGAAGAAGCAAGTAAGTAGGTCGGTGCTTGCAAATTTTGCAGCAGAGGGGATTGGTGCCTCCTGCAGGTTGGTTCCTACAAAGCAGAAGAGGGGATTGGTGTCTCCTGTAGGTTGTTGCCTAAAAATTGATGTAATAGTAGGTTGAAGCTTTCTAGTTTTTTTCTGTAAGAGTTTCCATGTATATCTTGTGTTGTTCAGTTTATGAGATTGATGTTTTATGATGTTTGAATGGAATTAAATAGGTAAAAATTGTCATTTTACTGATTCATTCCCCCTCTCAGTATAATTGT
The DNA here is from genome assembly GCA_000404065.3 of Pinus taeda. Taxonomy (NCBI): domain Eukaryota; kingdom Viridiplantae; phylum Streptophyta; class Pinopsida; order Pinales; family Pinaceae; genus Pinus; species Pinus taeda. The sequence continues at coordinate 186,371 of APFE030911891.1, read as the reverse complement.
GAATTCCAACACATCTTGTCTATCCACTGTTGGACACTAAGTTGGAACTAATTGATAGCCATCTCCTATCATTTTCTTAAAAATAGTGTTATCTTGACTAAGATTTATAAATAGAAATTCATGGGTATGCACTCTGGTGGTTTTTCTTTTCAGAACAACCTCTCCAATATTGTAATTCTATATTACTTTGGACTCTTAATTACTTGCTTTTTCATGTATTAAGCTTGTATGTTTATTAAACACTAACAAAATACACAATGCCTTTTTTTGTTGTGAAGATTAAACTGACAATAATTAAATGTAAATTTTCGAGTTTTAAGGGTGTTCCTATATGCATGATCCATTTCCCTTGGATATGTGCATGTGCTTTGATTGCTGTTCCAAATGTTACCTTCTCTACTTTATTGGCCCTGGGATTACTCACCTGAAATTTGGTCACTAATCCTAAGCTATCTCATCATTGTTTCCTACAACTAGTCATATATGTTCTAATTGGACTGAGGCATAGATTAGAGGAACACCTCGTTACTCCTGTTTAATTATTTAGGTGGCAATGAATTAGTGCTCTACAAAGTCTTCCTCCTCAACCCACTGGCTTGCCGTGCATCTTGCCTCTCGGTTGGGTCTACTTTTGCATCAATAATTGCATTCTTCCTACTGTTTGTCTGAAAGGTTTGTGGTTGTTGCCTTCCCCATTTCTATGTTTGAAGTTTGAACCTTATTGTTGTCCATTTTGGTGAGGGTTTTGGAGCTGCTGATCTGTCTTTTGGCATCAGGAGATTTTCTAGTCTCACTTTAGTAATGGCTGCCATCATAATGTTAGCATTGTTCATTCGACCCTTTCTGGTATCGATCTGCTTCTTGTTGGCTGATACAAGTTGCATTGCTTCAATCATACCTTGTTCAGAACATCATATCTCCCTCTCTAGGTGTACATGTTCGTAAAGCAATTAGGTGCAATGCTTATTGCATCAGTGTAACGCTAAACTTATAAAAATTGACATTTCAAAATGTTGCTTACTATGATAAAGTTTGTTAAAATTATACTGAACAAATTACATACATTCACACTCATGGTAATTATGAATTTTAGGTGGACTTCTTTGTAGATTTTGACAACTTTATACATTAGGTGGCACATACCTAGCTTCTGAAACTTCTCCAAGTAATCCTGCTGTTACATTTCTTGAACACATTTACTGCATATTGCTGGACTGGCAGTTTTATATGTTTTTTATCTTGATAGCTTGTAATCCTGCTGTTACATTTCTTGAACACATTTACTGCATATTGCTGGTCTGGCAGTTTTATATGTTTTTAATTTTGATAGCATGTTATATGTTTTTTTTTTGTTTCCTTCTGGTTGAATGGATTTAGTTGATTGTGTTTTGTTTGTTATGTGGTAATGAATCCTTTGAATTTCCTACATGTATTGGATTTGCTTCTATCTTTCTGATGTGAAATTTGATGTTGTTGATCCAAATGTTGCAGGAACCTGGTAACTTTGTTATAACTTTTCCCAGGTCGTTTCATGGGGGTTTCAATTGTGGTAAGTATTTTTTGGATTTCTTGATAGTTCAATTAACTCTTCAAATATTTTGACCGTGCATAATTATATGAATGCCATTGGAGTTGGCAATCTTGAGGAACATATTCCTTGGGTAAAATTTTCTTTTCAATGTGTTTTTTGTTTTTCAAGAATGGTTCTGAAAGTGAATTATTTGTTAATGATCTCAAACTGTGCATGATGCAGGATTGAATTGTGCAGAAGCTGTGAACTTTGCTCCTGCAGATTGGTTACCACATGGTGGATTTGCGGTGGAATTGTACCGTTTGTATCACAAGTCTGCAGTTTTGTCGCATGATGAGTTGTTATATGCTGTGGCAAAGGTTACTTTCTCTATAGCTCTCTTAGATTTATGTGATGGATATATTTATTTATCTTATTAATTTTGAAAGTAATAGATTATTTCCTTTGAAAATATGACATTAGCATCTTAAAATGATGGTTATATTGTGTAGGGTGTTGCTATTTATTATATCAAAAGGGTTGTGGTTTAGTGAAAATATTTTGTCTTTTATTGTATTGATGTGTAAAAATGGCTTCTTGGTAGTTTTATATAATCTTGTATATTCCCTTAGGTTTTCATAATAAAGGATTTGAAGCAAAATCCAGTATCTTGCTGAACATGGGGTTTTCTCATGGTTATGATTTTAAGATAGTGACAACAAAACAGATTAAGAATAGTATGCTTTTGAACTTGACTTAATTGGATGTGAGCTAAGTTGCACGAAACACCGAAAAGGTTTCAGAGTTTCCGAAATGGGCACGTTTAGAAACGTTACCTCCCAAAAATGGAAACGTCAGCTGAAACATCATATATATATATATTTGATAAATAAGTGAATAACACATTAGCTTGCAAGAAAAAGGCGAATAACACCCATAGATGACAATTTTGAAGGAAAAACAAGTCTATATTAAATCTCAGAGATGATTATATGATGGTTGAGTTTCAGTCGAGTTTCAGTGGAGTTTTGGGTACAGGTATGGCCCAAAACGCTGGGTTTCTAGAAGTTTCGTGCGACATAGGATGTGAGTGCACAGGTATAAGATTTACAGGAACAAGAAGAATGCATTAATTTTATAATACAGCATGCTAGTTTTTATACATATGAACCAGCAACTAATGGAATGGGAGTTTACTTATGCACAATGGCTCAATGGACTTGTGGTATGAAACACAACATTCACAATAATTTCATCGGACATGAATATGACTCTTTGAAAGGTGGGTTCCTATACTGTTGGAGGTCCTATATGTGTGATGGTTAGGGAACAACTATTTAACCCCTACTGACTTGACCTCCTACTGAGGATTTGCAAATAACACCCCCCAACAACTTAAACAATTTCTCTCTTTTGAAGACATTCTATCTTTGTTGAGTATGTGTGTTTTGATCTCAATGCCTATAAAGCAAATGCCACTAACTGGAAATATACTGGAATCTGAACTATATTTTCATATGAAAGTTTAGTCTGACATCAAATCTCCTTGTCCTGAGTGTCTTGGTCAGCCAGAATTCTATGCTTCTCATGTTCTTGTTGAAGATGCACTAGTATCTATGACTGACATTGTCACAAGACGACATTAAGGATTATGCTGGTGTTCACCTCTTTCCTCCAGATCTTTAATTTTCTTTGGATTTAAAAATGAGCTGACTTGTATTTCTAACCTTTAGGCTAAATCTGTTCCTTTTGTTTTAAAAAAAAATTAACCTCCTTAGGCATTTCATCCACTTTCTTCATTTATTCAAAGTGTTTCTGCAAATTTTGTAATGCTTATAGTGAAGCAACTATTTAACCCCTACTGACTTGGACTCCTACTGAGGATTTCCCAATAGCATCCCCTCCTCAATAACTTAAACAATTTCTCTCTTGAAGACATTCTATCTTTGATGAGTATGTGTGTTTTGATCACAATGCCTATAAAGTGAATGTCACTAACTGGAAATATACTGGAATCTGAACTATATCTTCATATGACAGTTTAGTCTAACATATAATCTCCTTGTTCTGAGTGTCTTGGTCAGCCAGAATTCAATGCCTATCATGTTCTTGTTGAAGATACACTAGTATCTAAGACTGATGCTGCCACAAGATGACATTAAGGATTATGCTGGTCTTCACCTCTTTCCTCCAGATCTTTAATTTTCTTTAGATTTTAAAAATGAGCTGACTTGTATTTCTAACCTTTAGGCTAAATCTTTTCTTTTTGTTTTTAAAAAAATTAACCTTCTTAGGAATTTCATCCACTTTCTTCACTTATTCAAAATACTTATGCAAGTTTTGTAATGCTTATAGTGAAGCAGCAATTGTAGACTTCTGATATGGACTTCGAGCTTTGTCTGAGTGTTGGGGGTGGGGTGAGGTGCAGCGGGGTTGGGGATGGGGTGGGTGTTTTTATTGGGATGCCATTACAACAACAATTTTCTACGACCTTGAAATTGAGTGCTCTTCACCTTGGAACTAGTATGTGGCTGAAGTGCATTTTTGCTTGGCATTGACATTTAACTGAAATGCATTTTTGATTGGCACTGGCATTTTACTGAAGTGCATTTTCCCTTGCTCTGCCTTGAATATGTTCCACCTAATTTACTTACTGCATCCCAGATTGCATCTTGCAACTCATTTATCAGTGCTAATTACCAGCTCAAGAACTAGTGTCTGTATACGGTCATCAATGCCCTTTGAAGCACATCTTTCCAAACATTACTCTCGTTCGTCCTAAATTTTCTTATTTTTGTTAGACATTCCTCTCAATATTTGACATCATTGTATATTCTGTTATAACGAACAGAATCTTTAGGATTCCCTTAATAAATGTTAAAATAAGTTTTACAAACATCATCATTGTTAATAATTCTTTCAATGTTTTTGTTGGAAGTAATTAATTTAACAAATGTACTGGAGCATACAGAGTGGTTGTAGTAAAGAGGCACTGCCCTTTTTGAAGAAAGAGCTTGTTCGTGTAATCAATACTGAGCGCATCCATAGAGAACAACTTTGGAGAAAGGGTGTTGTGAGAGCCTCTCAAATGACTTCTCTAAAGTATCCTGAGCATGTTGGTGGCACTGAAGAGGTACATTTTAAAACATATATCTGCAGGTTTTGCTTGTAGTTGTGAGTTTCCAAATTTTTTAATCAAATTGGCTGTTTGTTTATTTTGCTAACCAAAGGTTATCTTATACAAGGCTCATTGTATTTTGGTTGAAACATCTTTCTGCAGGATCCAGAATGTATCATATGTCGATATTTTCTACATCTTTCTGCTGTTGTATGCAGCTGTCGACCAGGTGCTTTTGTCTGTCTACAGGTATGTTGTCTGAGTACTTAATTACAAGCAACTTTCCAGGCATAATTCCTGTCACAAGTCATGTTTACAGTTTTGAAACTGTGAATTATACTCCCCAGTGCATGTACATTGTGGTATAATTTATATTGCAACACGACCAGAATGGATATATAATAGCCATAGGTGTTGTTGCAGTTAAAGAGTTATGCTAGCTACTATCAGAGACCTTTCCTGGAGGTTATTCCTTCTGGATTTGCATAATTTTTTGTCAAATATTTTGATCACATGATTCATTCTACTAGGAATGTTTGCATTGGAAAACACCATATTCTTCTTGAATGTATTTTTGTGTGTTACTGATTGACAGTACATTATCTGTTTCTATCATTGTCTGAATTTGTTTTGTATTGTAGACTAGTAGAATAGTCAGACTTGGCTAGTGGTGTGACGGGATAATAATGAAATAAATTAATGTTATGGTTTGTCAATTTGTAGCTTTATGTTATAGCATGCTAATGATCTTGTGGACCAAAAATGTCTTATGGGAAATCATTATTTATGCAGCATGCAGAACGGCTCTGTGAATGCAATCCAGATCAGCAGTGTCTTCTGTATCGTTATACCATGGCAGAGCTAGAGGACTTGCTTTGTGTGGAAGATGAAAATTTTGCTGAACGAGACAGCGTTGTGAAGGATAGGAGAGTTCGAAGCAGAAGGATATCTGCAAAGCAGTCTACATCATCTCAAGGAAAACATCTAGTTAAGAAGGTTATTCCCTGTTTCTTTTACATTTGCTGATTCATTTTTCTGTCTTTTACTTGGAGCAATATGTACCATTTTTAATTGATCTGTAAGCGCTCCTCCGACTGAGTCGACAGCACCACTATGGATGCTTTTTTTTTTTTGAATGTGGAATTAAATGTTCTTTATTGTGCTGGTTATTTAACCTTACCATGCCCTGTGTCTGATAGATTACTGCTGTGTAATATCAATTAGTCTTGCCATGTAATTGTCTTATGACCGTTCTACTATAGCATAACAATCTTCCGAGCTCAGATTTCTGAGCTGAGTACATGGCCATTTTGACTTATTTGCAGTATCTATTTGGGTTTTGTAAATGTTTATCTAATTTTCTGCTTAGCAGAATCTTATGATGGCAGCTGATTTTATGCTTTAACTTCTGGTCTCCCAGATACTATTTGTATTGGTTTCCGCTGACTTTTGCTGTTTACTAGGAATTTATATTTGGTAAAATATTTCCATGGTGTTTTTGACACATGCTTGTTCATCCTGTTTTTATATAGGCATAATTCCTGCCAATGTGAAATATGTACCGTCTTTTAATGTTGGAACATTTATTGTTTTGCTATCTTTGTAAAATATCAACATCATTTGTAGGTTTTAAATTCCATATTTGAATAAGTGATAGATTTTCTTGTATTGAATTAGAAGTACAGGACTGCATTTAACTTCATTTATCAGATCATTATGTCAGGAATCAATAGCTAGTAGCACTTTCACATTAGTGCAGTGTTTGATTTCTATAGTAAAACTAAATGTAAATATGATTCAATTTGACTAACATGTATGATGCGTTTTAAATGGAATTATATGTTGGTGCATGCCAGCCAAGCCTCTGCTAACAAAAAAATTGGTAGCAGGAGATATGGAGTCTGGATTGATTTGCGAAAAGAATTTTCAATGAAGATTGTGTCTATAGATTTTGAGAATGGAATCACAACAAAGCATACAATTTCAAGCCATAAAAGCTGTTATGAACAAAGTTCGTATACTCAGTTAAATATTCCAGAAGACTTGGAATATGAAGATCTCCATTGAAGATACAAGAATATATATTAAAATGTATAAATGAGAATGATGTTACAAATGAGAGTGAGGGCCTGCTTATATTCTTGGAAGTCATGTCCCATTTAGACATGCCTCTTCAATACTAATTACTAATTAACTAATCATTATTACAATCATGAGCACTATTTATATTTATATTATTTGCTATATATTTTATTCATAACATTGTCTTCCTCTTCAAAAAGCTTTGGCCTCAAAGCTTGCTGATGAAAAGGCTTGACCTCTTTTTCTGTTTCGACTGTCTTCTTGTCTCGAAATTGCCATCTTTGTGGATATGATCCTTGGAGTGATATATAAAATTGTCGCATAGAGGAAGGATCTGACCATCCCAAATTAATCTTCTGTTGAGGAATTTTTCAATGGTGCAGAGATCTTTAAAATACGCAAAGTTTATATATATAAATATTTTATTAAAGAGATGAATTACAGATAGATGATATTACATTTGCGGGAGCCTGGCTTATATACCGCCAGGAACACCCTTTGGGGAAAGGGCATGATCTTATGATCGTGCCCTTTCATCTAATTTAACTAATATTTAATAATAACCTAATATTACTAATTTTTACATAACATTGCCTTCCTCTCGAAAGAATGCTTTGTCCTCAAAGCATACGTAACGACGGATGTTGTTGACAAAATGCTTCATTCTCCCAAGAAGCTTCTTCTTCGGGCAAGTCCTTCCACTTGATCAGATATTCCTTGATAGTATGATATCGAAGCTTCCTTTCTCTAGTAGACAAAATACCTTCTGGTTCTAAAATGACTCTTCCCTCATCATCAAGGGATGGAAGTGTTGTTTGTGCTGTTTGATTGTTACCTAGTGCCCTTTTAAGGCAAGATACATGGAAGACGTTGTGAACACGACTTGTCTCTGGAAGGCTTAACCCATACGCAACTTGGCTAATCTTTTTGTTAATCTGATAAGGTCCATAAAACTTTGGTGCCAATTTGTTTTTTCCCTTCTGTTTTAAGGATAATTGTTTGTATGGTTGGAGCTTAACAAATACCCATTCTCCAACTTCAAACTCTCTTTCGGTTCTGTTATGGTCTGCTTGTTGCTTCATACGATTCCTTGCATTATTCAGGTTTTCTTTTAATATTTGGACGATTTTTTGGGTTTCTTCTAGTTGATCTTTAACAGCAGGTAAATTTGTTTGGACAATAGCTAGATCTTTCCATTTCGGGGGTTCATACCCATATAGGGCTTGAAATGGAGTCATTTTCGCTGATGTATGATAGGTGGAGTTATACCACCATTCATCCAGGTGTAACCATTGAGCCCATTTATTTTGTTTTTCTGTAGCGTAGCAACGTAGGTAGGCCTCCAAACATTTATTGACAACTTCTATTTGGCCATCTGTTTGCGGGTGATAAGCGGAACTCATATTTAGGTAAGTTCCTATATGGTTGAGCAATTCCTTCCAGAAATTACCTTTGAACTTGGCATCTCTATCTTTGCCCTCCTTTGGTATGTGGCTAATGGTTGAGCAAAAAAAGGGTGTTGATTAGTGAGGGTATCCCAAAGTTGCTTGTTTGTAAAGGTTGTTACTTGCTTCTTGGTGGGGTGTCGCTGATTTTTTTGGGGATTCAACCTTTTCATGAGAATCTGTTGACTTTGTTGAATCTGATGAGAGGTGTTCTTGATTCTCTTCACTCTCTTTTAGTAGCTCTTTGGGTGTACAATTTGACTTTTTACACAAAAGTTTCAGCATTGTTAAGACCTCTTTGATGCTTACTTCTGTTTGGACGTGTTGACTTTCCATTTTTATCTCTATTCGATTTGTCGTATCTTGAAGATTTTTGATTTTGTCTGCTTGCTCCTCAAGCTTTTTATTGACCTCGTCGTGGTTGTTATTTATCTTATGCTCTGCGTCAACCAATTTTTTTTGGAAATCCGTCATTGTCATTGTCGACATTGAGCGGGTTTGCGGGGGCGTGTATTTTTCTGATAGCGTAAATTGTTGTTGTTGTTGTTGTTTTTTTTCTTTTTTTCTTTTAATATGTTCTTTTAAATTAATTAAACTAATTTAATAATTTAATTAATTAATTAATTAATTATATTTATTTTAAAATAATGTTATATAACAAAATTTTCAAACTATAATATATATATATATATATATATATATATATATATTGTATATATAACTATATAATATAGTTATTTATATATTATAACTATATATAACGAATAGTTATTTATATATTATAACTATATATAACGAAAAGGTAATGTTTGAATTTACATTTTACTCTATTTGATTGAAACGCTATTTAATTGAAATGACAGGCACACTGGAGAGTCAACAGCTGCATTGATTGGCGGCAGCCGTGGGCAGATTACACGGTGGCTAGCGCACGGTGGGGATGGTGCTGGGACCACAAAACAGCGTTGATGGGAAGACTAGTGCTGATGCACAGTCGGACGACAGACAACGGGGAATAAGAAGGGACGCGGAAGGTGCAGGTCCGTGGACAGGAGCTGAAGCACGGTTAGTAGCGGCAGCAGGCACGAGAGGTGGAAGAATAGATACGCGGGGGTATGGTTGCAAGCGGAGTGGAGAACAGGGGTGCTGTAGCGATGGAGACGGAGGGTTTGGAACGGGAGAATGGGTGCTGGCGGAACAACGATTCTCAATGGCTGCATACGAACTGTGCAACAACAGAGCAACCGAGGATCGTCTTCTCTGATACGAATGGAACAAAAATCCTCTGATACCAATGGTGCAGAGATCTTTAAAATACACAAAGTTTATATATATAAATATTTTATTAAAGAGATGAATTACAAATAGATGATATTACATTTGCGGGAGCCTGGCTTATATATCGCCAGGTACACCTTTTGGGGAAAGGGCATGATCTTATGATCATGCCCTTTCATCTAATTTAACTAATATTTAATAATAACCTAATCTAACTAATTTTTACATAACATTCAAGTACTGGAAACTTGTGAGGAATCATTATCACTAGACTGAGTTGTGCGCACTTCAATATCCTTCTGAACATAAATTTGTTGTTTATGTTCTGAGTGATATAGATTGGTAGATTGATTGAGATGTCTGTTTTTGTGATTCAGATGTAGATAAGGAGCTCTTTTGGTTTGTCTTTCCCCTTGTCATGTGTGTGGTGATATTCTAATTTACTTTAGGTGACAATGTTGTTGAGTTGGTTACAAAACCTTCACTTGGGATGTTTATCATCTGAATTGCAACATCTAAGTGCGTCTTTTCTTCAACAACTTTACCTTCTTTTTGAGTTATGATATTCACTAGATGAATATTTATTCCTTTCTCTTCAACTTGGACTTCTACATTCGATGCTTCCTTCTCGATAAGTTGTTGTACCTTGTTTTCCAATGACTTCTCGTCCTTTTTAAGCTTCTTAATTTACGTCAGCAGTTTTTAGCTATGGTCTTTAAGACGAGAAATTTCTTCATTTTTCAGTAGTGATCTTGTCAACTTGTCTTCACATATTTTGTAGTACTTCTTACTTTTTTGAAAAATTACTTTTGAGATATTTGGTATGTCTTTTGGTATTATTGAATTCGTCTTCACTATAAACATCTTATAGCGTTGTATTTTTCTTCTTGTAAGAAAATGTCAAAAACGTTTTCTCCGTATTCAGGATGAAGGAACCTAGGGTTTCCATCCAGGGTGAACCTAAAATAATGTCACCATGTCACCTTGATTGCTCCATAGGTTTTGAATTGAGAATTTTGATATGAATGTATAATCTCCAATTTTTAATTGTAAATTGGTTATTTCATATTATTTGTTGTCATAACAATCTAATTTTTTGATTATATTTGACTCAAGAATAACTAATTGGTTTGCGATGTAATTTTTATCTTCGGCTGGCGACATAGTGATAGTAACATCTTTTCCTACCATAGACCCTTTAATTCTAAATAGCACTGTGGCATAGTTACATGAAGCTTTTGGGAATCTTTCGGCCTTCATTTCCGAACTAGACTTCATTTTTCTCAACATTGGGGCTTTAAAGATACCCGTTTTTAATCTTTAGAATAACACTTTATATTGTTTTTAAATCTTCAAAACATGTAATTATTTCTTTCCTTTTTGTTTTTTTTTTAAAATAATAGATCTCCCTTTTTCAAGTTTGGTACTTAGTTATAAACTTTTTATAACTTTAATAATGGTATTTTTATAAATGAATTTCTTTATGTGAACTATCAAAAGTCTCGGTAACTTGAATAACCCCCCCTTTTTTTAAAACAGAATCTTTAACTAATAGTAATTTTGTTTGACTTTTATAATATATTTTTGTTCCTTTATTTATTTATAATAGTTCTCTTTGTCTGTCATACATATATATATATATATATATATAATTGAAAATTTTGAAACTTTATATTCCTTTATATCTCTAATATCTCTTTGTGGTGTACGTTGGGCTAATGATATATTAAAATTATGTTTTAACAAGAGTCACACCTTCTACCTTTGAGTCACGACCTACGACTGTACCAATTGCTATGTATTCAATTGGTAAGATTGACTCTCATATTTTGATTACTACATTACAAGGTGATACATGGAACTGTACGAATTGGTGTTTGAAACAGTGCATACGAATTTTACACAGAGCGTACAGTGTGGTAGCGACATGACTCGACGACTAGACGAAAATAATCCAGCAACAACTAAGGAGGTGCCTGTCTGTTGAGTGATAGCTAGGGAGCAACGATAAGGACAGTGGCTGGGTGTCGTGGTTTGAGCAGGCTGGAGAGAGAAAACCTTTGGAATGGTGGCTAGACGAAGGGTGGAGCGGTTGAAGGACAAACAATGACAGTTGAACGCTATTTGGTCGTTGATGGCTAGTTGATGATTGGTTGGCGATCTCTGGTGTGGACTACAACAATATGTGGCGGAAGCAGCGATGCAGATGAAAGACTTGAAGCGGCGGCTGGTCGACACTGATGGCGTGGGTGAGTTTGGTTGGTGGTTTCGGTTTGGGAGAGTCGACGATAGTAGGGGAAAAGTTGACAACGATGGATGGACCAAACGGTTAGAGGCAGGGTGACTACTGATTGTTGGACGACGACTGCAGTATAGTAAAAATGATGGCGAAAAGGTGGCTCAGTGTTTGTCCGACAACGACAGTGTTGAAAAGTGTAACTAGGTTCGGCCTTCATAATGACATGTAATTGTGATTTTTATGTAAGAGTTGTAAAGAAGAAAAATAAAATTATTGTAATTCTTGCATCATGGGTTTCATGAGCAAGAGATTTTATTTTAGTATAGGCTGCCATTGAGAGCCCTTACGAATTGTGTTAGCTAGTCATAAAAGTCTAAAAAGTCATTGTCATAAAGACATGTTACACATTATAAAGAGTCACACTTGTTTATGTAAAGTTATCCTCCAAAACCTTGTCACTAGCCCTCTTCAAGTCTGTCTACAACGAAGGGAGAAATCTAGAAGATGATGTTGACCCTCCTCCAAGTGATCATGTCGGCCTAAGGGACATGGGCAAACATGTATATATAGCAGTGCTCAGCCTCATTTGAAGGCAAGCAGTTCGATGAAGCAAGTCTCCAAAATGAAGTGCACATTACATCTTAGATTAGAAGAAGCCTCCTAGGCAACGATAAACGAAGGAAGATAGCGAGGGAAAGGGTCATCTTTAGAGGATTGTTTTTGGGCCAGATTCATTCAGAGGAAGCTGCTGTAGGAAGTTTGGATGATCCAAAGGAAAGATGAGGTGTGTATGCTCACAGGTGATATTATAAAAGTCATGTCATATGGTTGCAGACAACATGAATCAATGTTCTATCTTGAGAACCATGATTAGAGAAAGGATCTCCTCCCAGGATGTAGGAATGCATAGATCACATATTCACTAGATGAAAATCAACATAATATGTCCTGATATAGAAGATGAGGCAATTGACTACAATTGAGGAACTCTAATTGGAAGTTCCAAGCTCTTTGCAATTGGATTCTGCTAGAAGCTTGGCTAATCCTTAGCTTTGTAGTTTTGATAGTTATATCAAACTCTAGTATTTGAGTGACCCACCTACCTCTTTTCCCATCATTGTCTGGTTGAGTTAAAACGATTTTTATAGCACCATTACGAACATAAGCAAGAATAGGTGAATGTAGGACATACATCCTGAAAGATTTCAGGGCTTGAATGAGGGCATAGGCTTGCTTCTCGATTATGTCATACTTCAGCTCGACATCTCTCATAACCTTACTGAAAAAGGCTATGGGCTGGTCATGGGAATCTTCATTCTTTTGTAATAGAACAGTAGCAAGGGTTGTTTCTGAGGCAAAAGAAAAGGACACTGAATGGTTTAGTATAAATGGGGCTGGCCAAGGTGGGAGCTTCAGAGATAGCTTTCTTGATCTGATCAAATGCATGCCTGGAAGAGATAGTCCATTTAACTTCATGATCCTTTTGGAGCATGTCAATTATATCTTTTACAATCTCTGCATAATTTGGGATGATTCTCCTTAAAAAATTAATTTTGCCCATAAAAGCTTGAATTTCTTACTTGTTTCTAGGGAAGTTCAATGTTTCAATGGTAGGCACATGCTTGGGATCAATTACCACTCCTTCCTTTGAAATTATATGGCCCAACAATTTTCCTTCTTTGATAGCAAACACAGACTTTTTAGGGTTCAATGATATCCCAAATTTCGTACACCTGTCAAAAACCTTGATCAAGTGCTTTAGATGTTTCTGATCAGATTTAGAAAAAACAGTAATGTCATCAAGATAAATAACCACAAATTTGTTTACCTGACCCATGAAAGCTACATCCATAGCTCTTTGAAATGTTGCTCCAACATTTGATAAGCCAAATGGCATTTTAGCTTACATGAATGTACCCCAGGGTGTAGTGAAGGCTGTCTTTTCCTTGTCTGCTGGATCAACATTTCCCTGATTATAACCTGAAAAACCATCAAGCATAGAAAATCTTTGTGCTCCTGAAACCATTTGAAGCAACTGATCCATTTTGGGCAAAAGGGTAATTATCCTTTAATAATGATCTGTTCAAATTTATAAAGTCCACACAAAGTCTGATTTCTCCATTTTTCTTCCTATCAAGAATTAAATTTGCAACCCAATTAGAATATCTAAGAGGGAGAATGATCCGGGCATCTAGCATTTTCTTAATTTCCTTTTCTACAGTTGGTAGAAGGGTTGGATTAATCCTTCTAAGTTTTTGTTGATAAGGTATTGCTCTTGGCTTCAAAAGGATCTTATGCTGTATTAATGAAGTATCATAGGTTTTTAGATCAACATAGGTCCAAGCAAAAACATCCTTATAATTTTGAAGTTACTTAAGATATTGAGTTTTAATCTCAAGTTCTAGAGATGCACAAATTTTGATGCTTTTGACATCATCATTTGTTCTAATGTTAATTTCTTCTATGTCCTCTTCCGAAGAAATGGACTGAGGATTTCAAAGGACATCATTTTGATCAAACAATTTTTCTAAAGGTATCAAACCTTTGGGAATGAAATTGTTAGACAATTGAATAATATCATGATCAAGAATTTTTGAACTGAAATCTGAAGTATCATTCCAACTTGTATTTTCATTTATTTCGGATCTATCTTCATCAATTTGTAGAACAGAAAATTGATCTACAACTTGCAGCAAAGATTTCAAATATTCATCATCTTCAAATATCTGCCAGTGTTTTAGATTGTCTGGGATAGATGGTCTATACTTGACTTGTATTTGGTAGAGTAAATTAGTTTGATAAGGAATTTTAAATGAACTAGCAAAAACAGCTATGGCATCCGCATGAATACTCTGATCCCTTGGAATATAAGTCAAATTAAAAGCATCAAAGAAGTTTTCAACTAAATCCCATACTTCATTTCGGTAAGACCTAAGTCTGGGGTGTTTATTCTGGCAAATATTTCTTACTTGCTTGACATTTAGTTCTAAATCAGTAAAAACACTTAAGTTTTGAACCTTTAAGCTTTTGGCTAATTGCAATCCCAAAAGGAAAGCTTCATATTCAGCCACATTATTTGTAACTTTGAAGTCGAGCTTACATGATTGGGTACTGTTTTCTTTTTCTGGTGATATTAAAACTACTCCAGCTCTTGATCCATCTTTTGTACGGGAGCCATCAAAGAATAGTTTTTATATATCAGTTTGATTTGGTGCTGGACTTTCAATTACATCTTCAATTTTAACTTGAGTTTCATGCACTTGATTTGAAGAGAGTTGAAAGCAACCAAAATCTTGGTCAATTGCATAAATGGGATGGTTCCTTCGCTGGTCTGTTTTGTGCACAAATCTCACCTCTCTATATAATCTTAGTTGTTTTCCCCCATAAACTGGAATAGTAGCATAAGACATATCCATCTGAAGAGTTATCCCTAATTTGGCACAAGAAGACCTAGAAAGGAGCATTTCAAATTTGGGAGGGATATCTGTGACAACTATATCAAGTACTACACTTTTCACTGGGATTTGGATAAGGGTGACTACTAAATCCTTAATCAATCCTAAGCAAGGCACCCTTTTAAAATCAAAGGTGTACAAGTCATGATAGGATTTAGTTATGTCAAGTTTCAAATGGTCCGTGATAGTTTTTGGCATGAGGTTATGTGATGCTCCAGAATCAAGCTTACAATTATACAACATGGAATCATTTGTCTTAAGAGTTACATAGAAAGGAGGCACTATTTCATCTATCATATCTGAGCCAGGGCCAAAAACAACTGTTGGTTTTTCATCTTGCAAACTGATGATATCACCTTCAACATCAACCGAGGTATTTTGTATCCATTTGGAGACCTGATTTTTATACCCAGGGTTTTTTAGAAAGTTCTGAAAGAGGAATTGGGATTTTAACTCTTTGTAACTCTTTTTCAACATCAAATGTAGTCAAAGCATTTTTGTCATTTTGAGGAGTATCAATTGACTGTTCTAATGGTTGAATAAAAGTCGTTTGAGTTTGAGCAGTTTTAGCACGAGGTTCAATTACGGGAGTTTCCTTAGGAGGTCTTCCAGGGCTAGGTCTAGGCCTAAAGTCATATCTTTTGTTCAACTCTGCAATTAAAAATTTAGAGAAGGCATGATATTTAGAAACCTGTGAAGATTCTTGATCTTCTTGAACCTGATTTTGTTGTGTAAGAGGAATAATAACTGTTTGATCAGAGGAAGTATCCATATTATTTATATCTTCATGATGGTCATAGTATTATCATTAGGTTGCTGATCATCTATCAACAAAGGAGTGGGAATCTGCTGATCATTACTAGGTCTCTGAAGAATTTGTAATTGTGGATTTCTTTTATATTGACCTTGATTTTGATTTTGGGGTCTGGTAACCGTTTGTTGAATTGTCCTAGGTTGAGTCTCAATCTTGGAAATTCTATTAGATAGATTTCTAAGAAGAGAAGTTACTTCATCTATTTTAGCATCTTCAATTTTGGTCTTAGAGGAACTAGAAGCCTCTGATGTCGATTTGAGTTTTCTTTGGGCCTTTTCCTCCTTAGCTTTCAAAGAAGTAGAAGCAACCCTATTTGCTTCTACTTCAATAACATTTGTTTGCATATCTTCAAGAGTTCTTGAAGTTCTCTCTCTTAGCATAACAACAAAATCATCATCAAAGGCTTTAGAAAATCTAGACTTTGTTGCTGCTACAGGGGGTTTACAATAAGGGGGCATTTTATGATAAAGCTTATTGAATTTTTTGATAAAGTCTGATACAAGTTCACCAAAATTTCTTTTAAGTTCATCAAACTCAGTGAGAAAGCAAAGAGGATCTTTTTTCACACCCAACTGGTTTTTAAATATTTTTGTAAGTTCTCCCCAATTTCTAATGGAATTTGCAGGTCACTTCCTAAACCAAATTCTTACATTTCCTTCAAGTGATTGTACAAACAACCTCATGTAAACATTTTCTTGTTCAATATTCATGTTATCAACAAAGTCTAAAAAGGCTTGAAGATGGTCTTCAGTAGAGGGACCGGTTTCTCCATTATACCTGGGAAGGTATTTCAAGTATCCAGTTGGGAATGCATCGAGATTAGGAGGTAAGACTAAAGCTGCATATCTAGTCTGTACAATAGGTTGGAAAACCATAGTGAGAGGTGGTGTATGAGGTGGTTGTGTGGATGAAGAAGTTGAAGAAGATGAAGAAGGGGTTGAAAAAGGTGATTGAGGGGGTGAAGAACTAGTTGGAGGTGAAGAAGGGGGGGATCTTTTGAATGATTTCAAAGGAGTCTTAAGAACTATCTTCGGGACCTATGGATGAATACCCTCCTTTGTTTCAAAGAGTGGATTCGAATACACAGAGAGGGTCTCTTTACGTTGTTCAGAAGTAGAAGCTTTAGGTTGTCCGAAAGTGGGAGGAAATGAATAAGTGGTAAGGGATATGAAATCTGTTGGTTTGTATTATATGGTAAATAAACACTCAAGTTAGACTCAGTTTTAGGTGATCCTGGTGATAGCGAGGGTTCTGGATGAGATTCAAATGAATGAATGAGGAATGCTGATTTAAAATCAACTCCCCTATCTAAGAGTTCAACGACCCTAGGCGATAGGTTGGAATAATCTGGATTAGATGGAATGTTACTATAAGGATCAAATGATGCTAAATCTTCAGACTGCAAGACTGAAGAGGAAGAAGAAGAGGGTTGATGTCCCCTTTTAGAATTGGCTTTTCTTAGAATTTTTTCAGGGTCTGACAGAGGATCAACTAAGTCAGCCTCTGAACGAGATTTGGTGTGCTTAAAAGGTGCCAGTTTGGGGGAGTGGAGTCGCCAGGTGAAGGATTTAAACCTTTCTAGACCTTTAATCACCTTAAATGAATAGAGTACATATCGTTGCCCCAAGAAAACTTAATGAAATTAGATTCCCCGGTAGTGACGCTAGTTTGATGTTGTATCTTTGAGATAATAATGGTCAGCAATTATGCTAGAGCATCTAAGATAATTGTTTTGGGGGTTTTGTTTTAATTTGGGAGACCAATGGATGAAACATATATAGAACTGATGTGTCTAACCTCTTGAATAATATCAATATCTCAGCAGAGGATTGCTATAAATATTTACACAGTGAAATAGCTTTTATGATGATGAGAAAAAACAAAAAAGTAATATGATTGCCACAGTTTTCAAATTGAAAGCCAAATAATCATAAGTATGAAAACCTTTAAACTATGTTTAAATTTTTGAGAAAATACACGAGCTTACAAAAGATGTTGATAATTTATTAATTTTGAGGGAATTAATTAAACAAACAGTCCATTAATTCATTCTCTTTACACATTATCACTTCAGAAAGCTTATAGGAATAGATTGAAATACAATTATTCCTACCTAGTTATCTCTGCAAGACACAAGCATATGAAGAAAAAGCATAATGAATGACATTGGAAAAACTTATAGGAAACACAAACCGTGTAAAACAAAATTCAAAATCCTTTACTTCGTGTTAATGATCCAGAAAGATTAATTACATAAGATGTCTAGAGATGCTTCTTCAAGGGTGCAACCCTTAATAACTCGTGAAGAGAGTTATTTATATAATAATAGGATGAAAAATATCCTAAACTGCTTTTACAAAAATAGATTATCTACACAATCAAAAATAAAACTGTCTAATGATCTGGCACTATTTTGGTGCTGCGCTGTTTCATGACTATTACCGAAAAAGTTGAAACGTGGTTGAAGCTGGCTAACTGTTCCATCAAAAACTGAATGCTGTTCAATTATCCTTAATCAAGTAAATCTGTTAATTCTTCCTAGTGTTTCTTATCTGGGATAGAAATCTTTGTTACCCTCCTGTAGATTTCATCCGTCTCAGTATATTTAGTAAAAGTGGGTTTTACCAAAAATATATTCTTGATTTCATCCAGGATGAAGAAAGAATCCCCGAGTGTTTTTACTATGAGAGTTGGTGTTGTTGATCCTTTGATATTGGCGACTGAAGCTGCATGGGTGCCCACCTCTGTTAACCTCTTGACATAATCCTCAATTGGCATTAATTTATCGTTAATAACCATCATAGAAGGTAAACCCTTGTTGACCAAAGGTTCAATCTTGTTGAAAAATCTCTGAACTATGTTATTAACATTGCTGCACTTTTCTTGTAGTCGAAGACTGAAAGAATCTTGGATTGAGAGCTGGAAGAATGCTTCTAGAACTGGGTGTAAGTGTTTAACTTCAATTCTTCATTCTTACTTTTGATTTCACTAAAGACATGGAAGATGTCTTCCTCTTTATTCTTTGGAATGCCTCCAACAATTTGGACTATCTGCTATTCATGAGAAGTGGTAGATTGAGTTGAAAATTGTATAGACTGTTCACCAGATTGTGAATCAATATTCATAGGGACCCTTTGTTTCATTTTCATGTGAAAGGCTTTGAGGCCTTGGCTTGTTGCCTCTGTTGCAGGTGAAGATTGTTCTTCCTCCCCTCTCTTGGTTGTCTTTTCCTATGCAATTGGAGTTTGCATATCTGATGTGGAGACTGCCTGCTCCTCAACTTCTTGGAGGGTATACTCTGTCCATTCCAACCGATTCTTGAACTGTTCTATCTTAGGCCTAGTTGTATAATGATATGGTGTGAACTTATTTTCCACCCCGAGTTTGGAGATGACTCCCAATGGTTCATATGACCAAGAGAAACTGAGAGCAAATTTCATTTCTTTTAACAACTTATTAGCTTGCTCCTCTGCTGCCTTGGTATTACAAATCAAGGGACCAACTTGAGCTTTAAGCTTAAATTGTGTTTTCTTTTTGGTAGCTACAAAATGTACTTCATCTGCATTCAATTTTTGCCTCAAGTACTCCAGTGCAAAGATTCTAACAGGGAGGTACTTTGGCAGTTTGTAGGGTGGAAGCTCACAGCCAAAAACCTTGATTTTTGTGTAGTTTTGGTAGCAATACCAATCTCCTGTTGCAGCTTGATCTATGAACTGAAGTTATTTAACAATCTCCTCACTCATCCTTGGTAATGGAGTGCTGCTCATAAGGCTGATGGGTGGATGAATAAATAGTTCTATGAACTGCTTGTATGTGAATTATTCTTTCTCCTTCATCCCCATTGAAGTCCAGAAAATCACTGACTGTTGTTGTCCTTCTTCATCAAGTTTCTGCAAAGGAAATGGGAATTTGTCTCCCTGAAAATATATAAAAAGATACACAAGTACTGAGGCCTACTTGAATATTTCTTCAGTGTTAAATTTGACAAACTGCTCATGTATGGTTTCAACTATGAAACGACTGAAATCATAAATAACAATAGGCTTAGAATCAGAAGAAAACATGGATAAGAAACCAAGGATGGCTTCATTGACAGACTGATCAGAGTGATGACCAAGAAAATAGGATAGGATAGTAGTAATATGCCTGGTTCTATCAGGAAACATAGATGAATCATAAGGGGGATTTCTCTTTGGTAGAGGACTACCAATTGCTAAAGACAGTTCCAGGGTCTAGGATCTCTTGGTAAAGTCCAACTTGTTATAAGCTTCTATTAGGTTTTCATGAGAAAAATGATGAGTCGGTGTAGTGGTAGGGGCCTGCAACATTTTCTCAATTGAATCAACGTTAATATGACAAAGGATTTCTTCAATAGGTGAGATAATTGCTCTTTCGCTGGGATCATAGGGTTCATGGCATTATCTCACAGACTCTGGAGCTCTATGTATTTGTGGAAAAATATAGTGGGGTAATTGGAACTCCCAGAGCCCAATTTCATCACTCTAGTCAATTAGTTGCTCTTCCCATCAACAATAAATTTCAAATAAATCAAATTGAGAAGAAGTCTCAATGATTTTGCAATCCTTGTCAACTAATGGAGTATGGTGGAAATCAACCAGTTGGTGAATTAGAGGATTTGAAACTTCTGCAATTGTTTTTCCCTTGGGAGGCATTTTGTCAAACGACACTGCGGACTGTAAATGACAAAATGGTAAAAAGAGTTACTAGAGTGGAGACAGGCAACTGACAAGTGGACCTGGAAGATGTGTGCTTGCGAACAGGACAAGTGGCTGCGTTGTATGAGCAGGCGGGCTTGAAGAATAATCTTGGTTGCAGAAATTAACTGTGTAACCTTTGAAATGCATGACACAGTGCTTTTAAAGATAAAAAATGGAGTGGGAGGGTGGCGCCGAACGCTTGAAATTTCATTAATTATCCAACGGGTTAATTAACAAACATTTGGTTATGAATGCGCAGGAGCGGAAATGAATGGGCAACAGATAGGCGACAGATTATTGGACGAGAGATATGAAGTGAAACGTGATGTGGAGGTGACGTGGGGCAGCTGTAAACGACTATGAAGGATACTGCGTTCAGGGGTAAGACGGAGTGGTTTGTGGTTTTGGGATTTCTAGTCCCGAAAGACTAAAAGGTATGTTTTGTGGTTTATGTAGGCGGTACTCAAGACTGCCCATTTCGCCCCCTGATAAACTTCGGACGACGAATGATGGTCAAAAGGGAGTGTGGGCCGTATGATTTCAGAGGAGTGTGCGGGATGAGAGGTGAGGTGGAGGGAGTTTAACGTGTGAGCGGGGAACGAATGGTGGGGTCGCAATATGATGGGCGGACGCGACTGCTGCGGGTCTAGGTGTTTTAATGAATGGAGCGATAGTATATGAATGAAATAACATAAAGTAAAAAAATTGGTTATTTGAACTCCCATCATCAATATGTTTTCTAATGTTTTGATCTTTAGGAAATAACCATTTCAACATCTCAAACCTTCACATTTCTACTTACCCTTCTATTCCTAACTTTTTTACTTATCCTTTCAGAGTGCATTTGAACTAGTAACCCAATATTTTCTTTTTCTCAACAATCTATATCTATACCTTATTCCCTCCATTGGCTTAGATTAAACTGTTGAGCCAATTTATTTTCTACCTATGAGAATTAATTTAAAACACATCCAATTATGATGCAAATGTATAATTGGATAAAATAACCTAGTGTGGCATCTAAACAAACTGCACACGACTTATTATTTTTCAAACTGAATTTAGAACAAAGTAGTGCATTTAGATTTGCAACACTTTCAGAGTTGATTTCTTTTTCTTTTCTGTCTAACCTAACATTTTATTTTGCGTTCATTTTTTAGGGCATCTACCCTAACATTTTCTTTGATATGGACATATTTATCAAAATATTTTCCTAACATTTTTTATTCAATATTCTTTTTGTTCACATCCTATTTTAACATTTTGTAAATATATTTTCATTTTTTGTCTAATTTTTTCTAACTTATCAAAACCAACTACACAGTGTCCATGATCCATTGTAGGTTTGCCATTTCAAGTCGTCGACCTCCATGTAGCTAGTTGTCGTTGCACAGGTCCTTGTGCCGTTGCATTGTCACATTTCTTCTTACTTTGCCTTTTGTTAACTCATCGACCTTTGCCCTCTAGTTACTGCAGGTCCAACCATGTACTCTTAGGCAGCCATTAGAGCACACCTTTAGTAGGAAAACTGACCATGTGAGCTCCGCATTGTCTGTGACTAGATGTAACTATGTTGGAATTCTTGCTTCTATTCTTGTAACTCATGTCGAGTCTTGTGACGAATAGGTTGCCAATGTTTCATTGGATCTTTTTTAATTTACATGGGTTTTGGATGAGATTTGGACTCTTCCAGTGTGCGACCTTTGCAATGTTTGTAACCTTGTGTAGCCATGTCATTTCTAGTAGTTATGTTTGCTTTCTTGAATTTCATACCCTTCACAAATAGATCCTTGAGTTTGGAGTGAGAGGGGCTCTGAACATTTTTGGCTTCGAGTTGGATTGGGGTGGAAGTGGAGGAACCCCCACAGTCAATGTATAGCCCTGCTACTATTGCAATGGAGCAAGACTTTTCAAATCAGACTTCCCAGGTCTAAAATCTGTTCTAGGCGGTTGAATTTCATGAGAATAAAACCAAACATCTTCATGTAGAATTAATATACATGAAGCAACTGGTTTCTGAAACTTAAACATATAACTTACATTTATAGAAACCAATTCATAATTCCCCCATGCTCAACCAAAGAAATTTTGAACATAAAAAATTTATAGGAAGATATGAGATCACAGTAGGCCCTTTCTAAACAGGAGACACAAATGCAACAACAAAAACTCAATTCTTTTGCTGAAGTGGTCTAGAAAGGGAACATCCTCCCTTGCTCACCATGGTTAAAGGAGTAATATAGGAAAGATTGAACAAGGAATGCCTCCGTTGCGCTTGAAATCTTGATCCAATAGTTTGTGGGCTTCCTCTTGTTGTGGTCCCATTAGCTCCTGTATATCTAGACATCTCTTTCCTTCTTGACATTTTAGATTTGAAGGACGTCACCCTTGAGCATGCACGGATGGGCTCAAGGCTTTAGTTAAGAAAATTTTGACTTTTCTCCTGCCGACACATAGTGATCTTTCTTGACCCTAACCTCCCCAAATCCTGATAGGAAGAACTCAATTTATCTAGGGATTAGCTCACTTTTGCATGGAAAGATGGGAAATTGGAAACTATAC
Source organism: Pinus taeda (assembly GCA_000404065.3). Lineage (NCBI taxonomy): Eukaryota > Viridiplantae > Streptophyta > Pinopsida > Pinales > Pinaceae > Pinus > Pinus taeda. The sequence continues at coordinate 163,150 of APFE030911891.1, read as the reverse complement.
GTGATCTTAATGCTATCATCGATGATTTGGCTCCTCTTGGATACTCCCATCCTTGGGCCAAATGACAGTCTCGTTTCGCTGGGTGGTATGTCAAGGGGAGGGGAGCTAGCAAACCATCTTAATTGGCTATTGGAATTGTAATGGCATGCTTTGGGCTTTTCCAAGTATACTTTGTGATGTGGTTGTGTCTCACGACCTCCTTTTCCTCACAGAGACACATGTTGACCCAATGTGGAGACCACCCTTGATCCATGGGTACCATTGGGCATGGCCATGTTGACAGGAGACTAGATTTGACAGTTTTCGAGGGTTTTTGGGATGGCATTGGCATGTCTTATACAATACCTTCCTCTAGAGTAGGATTACTATGCCGAATTTTTCTGGGTTGGGTTACATCAGAACAATTGCCTTCTCCAGGACAAGTACATTGTTGTTTGTTACTTCCACCCAAACATTGTCACATTTTGCACTACATAGTGTGTCCAAGGGAAACCCTTTCCTTGATATTTATGCAAATGTCTCCCACTACACTCTTTGGGAGGTCATTCTTCTTGGTGACTTCAATGCCCCCCACTGGAGACTCGATATTTATGCAGATGTCTCCCACTACACTTTTTGGGAGGCCATTCTTCTTGGTGACTTTAGTGCCCCCCACTAGAGACTCATAGGTACCCCTTCATGACATAATAAAGGACACAATTGTCGAAAAATTATGATCTGCACCCTTAACGCAATTTACAAGTTTGCATGTGTTGTTTAGGCCCAACGGACATGTTTTGTCATGCTGATATAAATTTCAGTATGCATTAATTGTAAACATTCAAAGAATACTTCCTACTATATTTCGCTTTTCTATTAGCTGAAAATTAACACAATTTTTTGCAAGCATTTACACATGTGAGACACTCTGATCTTGTCTCTGAAGAAGACATGCTTACCTCTTGGCAAAAGGTCTGTCGAGAATATCTGCTACCTACTCATCAGTGGATATATACTCAAGATTCACTGCTCCTCTCTCAACCCATTCCCTAATGAAGTGGTATATGATCTCTATATGCTTTGACTGATTGTGAAATACTGGATTCTTAGAGAGTTTGATACAACTCTGATTGTCACAGTAAATCGTAGTTGGTCTCAACATCTGACCAAATAATCCATGAAGCATCTTGCGAAGCCATAATGCCTCGCACCTTGCTTGACTAGCTGCCATATACTTTGCCTCTGCACTGCCTCAATGCCACTGACTTCTGTTTCCTACTGAACCATGACACAACTGCCGAGCCCAATGAGAAACAACATCCAAAAGTGCTCTTCTGGTCGCTGACACTGCCAATCCAATCTGAGTCTATGCAACCAATCAATCCGACCCTATCACATCTGACATAGTCCAAACCATAATCCACTGTGCCTTGTAAGTATCTCAACACATGTTTTGTAACCACCTAGTGTACTCTCTTGGGCTCCATCATAAATTGACTCAATGTGTTGACTGTAAAACAAATATTCGGTCTAGTGTTGACCAGATACATCAATGAACCAATCAATTGACAATACAAAGTGGGATCCACCAACTCAGAATCAACATCATGAAGCTTCTTCTAGTTGGTGATCGTAGGAGTAGCCATAGGCCTGCAACCATCCATATGGAATCTCCTTAAGATCTCTTGCATACTTGACTTGACCCACAAAGATGTGCTCATCCTCCTGCTAGACCTCCAATCCCAAAAAGTAATTCATCAACCCCATATTAGTCATATCAAACTCTGAAGCAAGACCACTCTTGCATTGCTGGATGAGACTGAACTCCCTTGTAATAAACAAGTCATCCACATACAATACCAAAATGAGTGGATCGTCGCCTACCAAGATAGAGTATATGTTCAGATTTGCATCACTCTGGAAACCCATCTTCTGCAGGTAAGCCTATATCCTCTCTTACCATGCCCTCGGTGCCTGCTTCAACCCGTACAAGGCTTTCTTCAGCCTACAAACATGAGACTCCCTCCCATGCAACTCATAGCCCCTAGGCTGCTCAATGTAAACCTCCTCTTGTATAACACCATTGAGAAAGGCGATCTTCACATCCATATGGTAAATCCTCCATCCCATCTCAGTTGCTATAGATATCACTGCTCAAATGGAAGTATAGCGAGCAATTGGCGCAAAGTTGTCCTCATAGTCAACTGCCTCTACCTGTGAGAACCCTTGCACCACAAATCGATCTTTGAACTTCTCAACGCTGCCATCCACATCATGTTTGACCTTGTAGAGCCACTTGGAAGTCACAACTGACTTCCCATCAGGATGTGGCACTACCTCCCAGACACCATTCTTCATGATAGAGGCATACTCCTCGACCATGGCATCCCTTTAGATTTACTGTGTAGCGGCCTCCTCAAAACTAGTTGGCTTTGTCTCCACAACATCTGCAACAAAGCCACCCAACCTCTCTGGTGATGTTCTCTCCCTCACTGACCACTTGGGTCTCCCCATTACCTCCTGATCATCCTCCAGGGTCTGTCGAAGCCATTTTGGCTTCCTCTTCCTTGTAGTAGTCTCATGTGGTGGTGGAAAATACTCAACTGGTGCCTCTCGTCTAGGCAAGGAAGGCTCTGAAATATCCAAGGGAGATATTGAACTTTGAGATAATGTGCTTGATGAATGTGCACCAGGTGAGTCTGTACCAGGCGAAACTGTGCCATGTGAACCTGTGATGCCTGAAGAAGGTGAACCTCCTGATCCTAATGTACCACCTGATGCATTTGAAACTTGTGGTGTGGCCCCTTGTTGAGGATCCTGCTGCTCTACCTGATCAATCTCCCGAGACCTCAAAGCCGTCCACTCCTCAAATGTCACATCCTTCCTCAGGACAATCTTCCTCTGTGCAGGCAGATATATGTGGTAGGCTTTGTTGGTCTCTCTGTAACCCACCAGGATACCCCTCTCTGTAGTGGGTTCCAACTTCGTCCTCTTCTCCTAAGGCATGTGTGAATATGTAAGGCACCCAAATATCCTAATGTGCTCAACTTCCGTCTTCTTGCCGGTATATATCTCCTTAAGAGTCTTGCTCCTCAAGACTCTGTGTGGGCTCTTATGCTGCAAATAAATGACAATGTTACATGCCTTGACCCACAAGAAGAAAAGGTAAACTCTAATCATGCAGCATAGCTTTAGCTGCACCCATAATGGTCTTGTTCTTCCACTGTGCTACCCCATTTTTCTGAGGGGTATAAAGCATAATGAGCTCCCTCTTGACGCCAACACTCTCACAATAATCCCTCATCTTTGCAGAACTGTACTCACCGCCATTGTCTAATCTCAACGCCCTGATTTGCTTCACTGTTTGTTCTCCACAAGAGCCTTAAACTATTGGAATCACCAGAAAACCTCATGCTTGGTCTTCAGGAAATAAATCTAGGTCCTCTTGGAGTGTTCGTCAATGAATGTCACATAGTACTCATATCCACTCAATGAAACATGGGAGATAAGACCACATACACCATAATGAATCAAGTTAAGGATACTTGCAACTCTGTTGTCACTGCTTTGGAAAGGTGTTTTGGTGTACTTTCCCAAAGCACACCCCTTGCACACATCATGATGCTTCATGCTGAAGTTAGGCAACCCTATAACCATCTCCCTCAACATCCTGAAATCTCCATGGTGCAAGTGGGCCATCCTCTTTTGCGACAACTCACATAAATCATTGCTACTGGTCTGCACTACCATAGCTGATAGCTCTAAGAGGTTGAAATAAAAGTTCGTATAGTCTCCCATTGCGAGCTCGAATCACACCAGCAGACTCGATACTGGATCACCTGGGATATATCAACACTTGTCCCTTTCGGAACAATACCTCATACCCCTTGTCCTCCAAGTTAGAGACTAATATCAAACTCTTCTTCAACCTTGGTACATAAAGAACATCTGTCACCTTCAGAGGAGGTGATGACTCCCTCTGAAATGAAACATTCCCCATACTTGCTACCTTGACTTTGGAGTTGTTACCAAGCACAACCTCCAAGTCAACGTCGTCGTCCAAAAGGCTCGTGAAGTGCTCTCTAACTGCAGTCATATGGTAGGATGATCCACTGTTGATGAACCAAGGACGGGAAGATGTGACATGAGTGGCTAAACTCACCACCAAAGCACACTCTGAATCAAACATCGCCACAAAATCATCCACATTTGTTGAAGTTGCAACTCCTTGTTTCTTCTTACCCTTCTTGTTGGTACATTGAACAACATAGTGACCCATCTTCCCACAAGCAAAGCATTTCACTTTGCTCATGTCCTTCTCCTTAGCTTTTTGCTTCCACTTCTCCTGCTTTGCTCCACTAGAATACCTTTTCTTGATCCTCTTCCCCTTCTTGCCCTTTGCCGCTAGAGCAACATTCTCCTCTTCACCTCCCCCACCACTCTTGCTGCTAACTCTTACACTCCTCCTGATTGAAATCATTCCAGGAGATTGCTCTTTGGCCATAAAGCCATGGACAAAGCCATCCCTCTTCTCGGTAAACCCATCTAAGGCAATCTGAACCAATGGCTCCTCTGGAACAACCTCTCCAACGACCACTAACTCATCCTTCACCTATGAGACTCCGATGAGGAAAGATGTCACATTGTCAGTCTTGGTCATCTTGGTGCATAGTTTTTGTCTCAAGAACATCTTCTTGTTCTCATTAGAACTCCGGTGCAAAGAGACCAAGGACTCCCACATCTGATATGCATATCTCCTCTCTGAAACATGAGGGAATAAATGGTCCTTGATGGCACCTAAAGGATCCTCTTTGCCTTCACATTCATCTTGTTGAACTCCACCAACTGCGCTGGAGCAGTGGGTGCTTGCACAACTGCTTCAACAACATATCACACTTCCACCTCCTCTAGTAAAAGCATGATCCTCCCCTCCCATGGGCCAAAGTTTTCAGCCCCCATCAATCTGTCTTCTACTCTCAACGCAGTAGCCATGACCCCACAACCAACAAAATGAAGCAAATCTGGAAGCTAAAACCTCCCTCCCTCTGAACTGTTGAAGTCTTTGGGTTTCTGGCGAAGTTTCAAAGGTATGGTTGAAGATTTTAGTAGCTTGCTGCCCTCTTTATCAGATGATTGAAAATGAAGATTTAAGCCTCAACTTGGCTCAACTTTGCTTTGATACCATGTAGAAAAATTATGATCTACACCCTTAACCAAGTTTACGAGTTTGCATGTGTTGTTTAGGCCCAACCCACATGCTTTGTCATGCTCATATAAATTTCAGTATGCATTAATTGTAATCATTAAAAGAATACTTCTACTACTTTTCACTTTCCTATTAGATGAAAATTAACACATAATTTTTGCAAGCATTTACACGTGAGACACTAGTTTTTTGTCAAGGTGACCTCAAATAATACTCCACAACCTCTTGGGGAAAACTGGTCTTCAAAGGAAGATTTTATTGTTTGAGAAAGTTAGTGTAAGTACATAAAATAATCATAGTACTTATCCCCCTTAGCAGGTGAAGCATTAAATGCAAATCTGGAGATTTGTGCCCACTGAATTTGTTTTAATTGATTGTTTTGTTCTTTTGTTTAGAATATGTACAGATTTTCACAAAATCTCTTGGCCAAATTTTTCTACACTTTCTCACAGCAAAGCTCCTCGAAAATCACGCCGAGAATTCTGCCTCGAAATCTGTGCGAAAGCTACCTCAATTTTTGTATTGAAGGTGAGCCATACTGCCTCGAAAAATTGTGCTAGTCTTCTGCCTTAAAAAATGTGTTGACAGAGGTTGTTGTCTCGAACTTTGTGCCTCAAATTTCGGGCCTGGCAGCAACAAATCCCTCCTTGTAATTCTTATTGAGCAATACGTCGAGATTTGTGCTACAACCCTCGATATTCGTGCTTCCTTGCCTCTATTTCTGTGTCTGCTGTCGCTGCCTTCTACGTCAAATTTTGTGCTGCTGGGTGACTATCCCTGTCCTAGAAATTTAAGCCTCCTTGCTGCAAATTCTCGTTTGCAATTTCTCCTTCTTTCCTTGAAGTTTTCTCTCCTCTCTTCTCGTCATGCTTTCTCAAGTGTGAAGTGAAAAATGAGCCTCCCTTTTCTCCTTTTGTGTCTTAGATAAGATTGAATCCCTAAACCTAGGATCCAATGGATGTGATTTAACCTCCAAATCTCAAGATGTGTGGTTGAGATTAACTCTCTCAGTTGACCCCCCTTGCAAACCCCAACACAATGTGCCACTCCCAATTTCCCAATTTAGGTCATTCAACACAACTACAACAAAATATAAGATACTTTTCTCTATCCTTGTGGAAGCAGCTGTTGACTCCTACCCCCACTCTACTTGTCATAACACACATAAAGCTACCCGTATCTTTTGTCCCATGAACTAGTGGTTTAATGATGACTGAGAATCCCTCCATAAACAACTCCCTCTCACCCTCACACACGACCCATCTTCCCTCCTTCGCCTTGGCAAAACATATGGTAACCTCCTTTGTCTTAAAACAAGGGCATTTCTCTCTTGGAGGAGACGAGAACTTTGTAATAACTTTCTACACTCATTAGAGATGAAAACTTATTAATAACTTTCTACACTCATCTAAAGCGTTTTGGAGCGTTTGTTTTCCTCAATTCCATACCATTTTTCCTTGCCCCTGACCCCTAGACCATGTTCGACAACACCACATCCTTACCAGTTTTGAGACTGACACTCTCACCCCTATTGCAACAAGCTCATCTCGTACTTGAGATATTGGGGCAAGATAAGAAGAGACTATCTTAGTCTTCAACATCTTGGTGGTATAGAGTTTCTCTCTCAGCACCATTTTTCAGTTCTGGTTGTCATTTTGGTACAACTTGGCTAGTACCTCCCACATTTTTCTGGTGGTTTTCTTGTTAGACACATGAACAATGTGATCCTTCACTCCATCTAGGATAATCATCTTGGCTTTCACATCGTTTTTCTTATGGGCGGCCATAAGTGTTGCATCGATAGGAGGGATTTGAGTTTGCTCTGCAAACTCCCAAATTTCATTCTCCTCTAACACCAACACAATTATCTTCATCCAGGAAAAATTTAAGGATGGAAAATTTTCTTTAAGTTTAAAAACATTGGCGAATCTCACTAATCCCTAATATGCAAACTTAAAAATGTTTATTGATATATTTGTAAAACTATTCAAATCTATAATGATTTTATATATAGTCTCTATATAATATTGGCGATTTTTAAGGTAAAATAATTTTATATTCTAAAATTTGGGGGAATCATTTTTCATAAAAATTGGAAACTGGCGAATCCTTTTTGTGGAAAAATCATGGAAAATTTGCCCACTGGGCAAATATTAGCCCGTAAAATTTTCCATGAGTTAGATGACCCACCTAAACGATCTTCAAACCTAAGACCGATAGCCATCTTTGCCCAGCTGACCAAAGCCTGCAAAAGAACTTTTCTTTGATGAAGAAGAAAACTACTCTTCTCCTCACTTGGTGTTTTTTGATTTTTAATTACTCCTATGTGGGGTTAGTCTGCTAGCTGTCGGCTTCTAGCTAGCTATTTGTCGTGTTTCTTAAAGAAATGTCTCCTTGTCCACTCCGTTAGTCTGAAGTTTGCTGTCGACCTAGTCTACAGTCCTCATGACGACCTCTCTTCGACGCCTAGTCCACTGTGTCCTTGACTAGTAGTTTCATTGGCGGTTATGTCCAAACTTGCACACCCTACAACTTCCTCTCAGGATTTGCCATGACCTTGTTGTGGCTACCTATGCCTAAAAACTTTGTCGGACATTGTCTGATGCTACACACTTTGGTGTCTCTTCCTTTGCGTGTCAACTATTCTTATCTCCTTGCTGTTGACCTAATCCTTTGCATGGTTTGAGCTCTTTACTCTTGAGGTCAACGCCTATCATGATTTTCCTACACTAGTGATTGGCTGCTCTACGATGCTTGTGCACTGTGAGACCCTGTCAGTAGAAAACACTATGTCACCTTGTCCTTGTTCTGTCAAACCTTCCTTGGCTGTTGACTTTGGCTGGCTACTGGGTGGGTGATCAGCCCATCGGTCACCCATGACTCCCACCTTTTTTTTATATAATTTTTACGTTTTTAATGTCTTTGACTGCTGTATAGCCTAGTGATGCCCCACACAATTTTAGTTCCATCAACGATTTTTAGTCCCTTACAAAAATTGTCTTCAACTGTTTGCCCAATATCGACCCCTCTAAAAATGTTGTTCTACCTCAGTACGATCACGACCAAATTTGGCCCTGATGATCCTGTACAAACTTGCTTTGGCTTCTGTGATTTTGAGATTGGTTTCGTTCATAGTTTCTTCTTTGATACCATGTTAGATTTACTATTAATCTTGAACCCAATACTTAATGTCTAACAGGAAACTAATATATTGTAGAATGTTATCAAAACCGGATCGAAACTGGTAAAAAAATCAAACCAAAACATCGGTCAACCAAAAACATACAGAATAGTCAAATTTTAAATAAAAACATATTATTCATGTGCATCCATATGAATCCAAACCATTTATACAGAATTAAGCAAAGGTTCTCATTTATATAGCATTTAAGGGTGCACATAACCAATGTAGTACCAAGTGCAAGCCAATTTTGAATCAAAATCACATCAACAAGTAGGCTCTAGATGGACTTTAACATCCAAATAAAATCATGCTACAACAAATACCTACATATCATCAAAATCATTACTTGTATTGGAACTTTGTCATAAATATCACCCTCTAAGCAATTAAAATAAGATAGAAAAAGCTTAGTACGTGAAGTCAAGATTTTGTCTAAGTGATAGGTACACTTTTGGTAGGATCATGGTAGAGAAATTCAACGAGCAGTGCCACTAATGTCAAGGTACATAGAGGGGTTGGTGCTTTTGATTTTCCATCCTTCTTAGTGATATTTTCCTATCGATTTTTGACACTTTTTCTGCCCCAACAACTATTGCAGAAGAGACTGCGTCTTTACCTGAATACTGCTCTGCACTGCGTCCTTTGTCATTGGCAATTTCAACTTGGAAATCTTCCTCTTTGTCGATTCACTTAGAGGGATTTTCTTATGAAAAATTTGCCCCTCCAGGACTCGACTACGCAATTCCTATGGGGTTTTGATTTTTTGCCTATGCAGTAATGTCAAACTCTGTTCTTCTCTCCAACGCTTGGCTCTTCTGGTCTGCACTTATCTCACCTCTGATACCATGTGACTAATATTATTTCTTCTACTTATTAATTTAGAAATAAGTTATTCACAATGTTTTTACAACAAATATCGAAATAATTTCTACCACAACCTTCACAATTAAAATACTGTAGAAAGTAAATGAAAAGAAAAAAACTAGCACAAGGATAATCACAATGACAATTATTTTTGGACAATTGTCCCTAGAAGAACCCAGTGTGGGAAAACCGGTGCAACATATGAGGGTTTCTTTATTAATCTTCATAAAAAATCTCATGTACAAGATGCAACTAGCAGAGTAGAAAAGATATCTCTGTGAGAATTTTACAGACAACTTTCTCACTCCTTGGTGAGATTTTGATCTGGGAGAGGACCTGTTGCCCGCTATGTCACTCACCGTGCCAGCTATTGCATAGGGATTCCGCAGTCCCAGCATCTCAGCTTTTGCGTTGTCCCTCTGTGTCACAACCAGAGTTGCGGGGAGCTCCCCCCCCCCCCCCCCCCCCACCCCACACCCTTTTCGAACTCGCTCCCAATTCGCGCTCCGGGCGAGAGCGGGTCGGGAGCATGCTCCCGATAAAAAATTTTGCGCTTCCTGCCAAACTAGGGAGCGACCTTGTGAGCGTCGCTCTCGGAGCGAAAATTAAATCCCGGGAGAGATCAGGGATCGACCGCTCTCGAGTTTTTAATTTTCGCTCCGGGAGCGACGTGCGCGTCACCAGGAGCGAATTACGTGAAAAAAATGGTGGACGCCAAAAAAAATTAATTTAATTTTTTTTTTGGTTTAAAAGGGCTTGGGGGCATTTTTTATTTCATTGTGACTTGAATGAGTTGAGGAGAGCCAAGGAGATTGTGCAAAGGAGCGAGGAGCGAGGAGCGAGCACCAAGGAGCAAGGAGCAAGGCTGCAAGGAGGTTAGTAACTTAGTCATTTAATAGTTTAAACTTTAGTTACTTAGTAATTTAGTAATTTAGTTTAGTTTAGTTAGTAATTTAGTAAATATATAACTTATTTTGTAAATGAATCATGAATCTAAATAAATTAAATTAATTTTCTCTTTTCCATTCCCATTTCCATTCCCATTAAATTTTGTAGATTGAAAAGCCTACAAATATCAAACATCATGGACCTGGTTATATTTCTTGGCATTTTCTTCTTCTTGGTTCCTTTTCTGGTTATTATGGTACCGGAGAGTAGGAAACGGAGGGGCCAAAATGAAGAGGGGGATGAAGAAGCTGGAGAAAGTGGATTTGATGAAAACCTCGGTGAGGAGCTAGAGGAGGGTGAACATGATTCTCAAAAAACTAAACAAGAGCAAACCCCATTGTGGATATATGTTAACAGGCCTGAAGCAGGGAAAGGGGGTGGAACCACTAAATTTCATTGCCCCCATTGCAACAATAATTACACAGGTTCATACACCTATGCCAGAAAACACCTCTGTGGGAGAAGGCCATGGGATGGAGATAAACAAATAGGAATTAAAACTTGTGTAGCTGTGTCAGCAACATATAGAGCCAAATACATAAGGGAAGAGAAGGAAGCCTACAAATCTAAAAAATCAAGGGGTTTCTTTGAACCAAGCTCACAATCACAAGCGCAAAGAACTCCTTCAGAATCCTCCCAAGGCAGTGGATATGGAGGCATAGGGTCACCAGCTTTAAGGCGTAGAACCATATCAGATTTCCTTGATGAGGGGTGTAGGAATGATGTGGATTCAAAAGTTTACGGGTTTCTCTATGCATGTGGGATACCATTCAATGTTCTTCACTCACCTTATTAGCACGAAATGGTTTCTGCCATAAATGATGCCCCTAAAGGATACAAGAGCCCTGGGTACGACAAGGCAAGAACCGTTGGACTTGATGATGAAAAAGCAAAAATATCACATTCTTTGAATAGAATGACAAGTTCTTGGATTGATCATGGGGTGTCCATTGTATCTGATGGATGGACAAATGTAAAAGGCAAGCCATTGATAAGTGTTCTTGCTGTGTCTATTAGTGGTGCCATCTTTCTAAATGCATATGATTACTCAGACAAGTTCAAGACTGCCATCAACATTGTAGAAGCATTACTTGGAACAATTGACCTTATTGGGCCATACAATGTCATCCAAGTCATCACTGATAATGCTCCTAATTGTAAGGCAGTGGGGCCAATTAGTGAGGATAAATACCCCAACATATTTTGGTCTAGGTGTTTGGTTCACACTTTGAACCTTTTGATGCATGATGTTGTTAAGAACAAAAATGAGCAATACAAATGGATTGGTGATTTGTACAAGAAAGGAGTTGTTGAAGATTGCGAAGACTAGATTTGGTAGCTATTACCTCACCTTCAGGCGTCTTTTGAAGGTAAGAGAGTCATTGGCTAGCATGGTATCAAGTCCACACTGGCAGGTATTAAAGGAAAGGGCTACAAATGCAGCTGACAGGCGAGGTTTTGGACTGGTGGAGGAGGCCGCTCTTGATGGTATGTTTTGGTCAAGTATGAGGCAAGTATTGGATTTCACCAAGCTCATTTATCACATGATTCGGTTTGCAGATACAGATAAACCAGTGATTGGCGAGGTGTATGAGCAGATGGATACCATGTTAGGGCAAATAAAAGATATTGTTCATAACAAAGATCCTGACTTGTACACACTGATTCACGATTGTGTGTGTGTACGTTGGAATAAACTTAATCTTCCACTACATTGCTTGGCGTATATCCTTACACCAAAATACTACTCTACATTTTGGTTGGGCCAACCGGCACCAAGGGGTGGGATTAGGACCAAACCCCATTTAGATGCAGAGGTAACTAGAGGATATTTGGATGCATTAAAAAGTTGATACTTGATAGGGAGGAATGTGTCGCTGTGCACCTTGAAATAGGCAGATACTTTAGTGGCATTGGTTTGTTTGGTACCTTCCATGCAATGGAAGACAGAGACAGATTTGATTCTCTCACATGGTGGGAAACATATGGTGGCTAGGGACTTTTGCCAAAAGAGTTCTATCACAGGTTGTAAATATTTCTTCTGCAGAGAGGTGTTGGAGCACCTACAACTTCATACATAATGTGAAAAGAAATAGACTCAATGAAAACCGGGCATAAAGCTTGGTTTATGTGAACTACAGCTTGAGGTTGTTGAGTCATTACTGTGATCAGGCTTATGAGGATCCCACATATAAATTTGGGACAACCACCCAAAGGATGACAATTTGGAGGATGGCACTATACATCTTGAAGAACTAGAAGAGGAACTTATAAGGGATGAAGATGACACAGCTAGCAGCCATGCCACCTCCACCATCCAGTAGTAGTGCTCGAGTTCTGAGCCTTGTTCCTTTGCTGTCGCCACCTCCATCTACACCCTCACGTGGAGGGCATGCGCCTTCTAGTTCTGGTCGTCGGTCTGAGCGGGAGACTCCTAGAAGACCACCACGACCTGCTCATACATGAGACTCTCATGGCAAGGGTCACATGTAGATTTACAGTTTACTTGTCTTTTCTAGTTTCTATTAGTTTTCATAACTGTTGAGTCTTGAGTCCTTGACTCTTGACTCTTGACTCTTTCATATCATAATGGTATATTTTGTAAACAATATATCACTGTGACAATGAAAATTTGAAGTTTGAAGTTGGCAATTATAACTCATTGGTAATGATTGTGAATTATGAATATGATGCTTCGTGAAAGACTAAAGTTGTTTCATTTCATTTCATTATTCATAATTCATTTTATAACATTTCATTTCATGTTAACAGTGAGAACTTAGAAATATCTAAGATATTATTTCTTGTAATGGTTAAACTTAGCTTACAAGTACAACTTTGGTGATCAATGATGATAAATGTTATATATTGAATTTTCAATTTTGAAAGCTTGAAGTTGAAACTTTAAAATTGAATTTGATGAATCATGATTCACGAGACTCAATATGTTGTAGTTGTAATATGTATGTTACTAACTTGTTGACATATATCTATAAAAAAATTAATAAATATAATATATATATATTTTTAAATCGCTCCGGGATTCGCTCCCAAACCGGGAGCTTCTGAAAATGTTGCTCCTGCTCCCAAGTAACACTGGTCACAACTTTTCTGCTGTCTCTTCTCTGCTCTGCTTCTTCTGCTCCTGCCTCTCGACTGTTGCTGATACCCTCTCTCCTCCTCACCTGCAACTCTCCTTTTGAATTGATTTCCTCTTGCCGAACTTCGCCCAATGAGGAAATCGATTTTACTCGATTAAATGAGTATTTGCCTGGTGTGTTTTCCAAATGCCCATCAAAGTCCTTCATATAATCCTCTAGTTGAGTATTCAATGACCCATATTAGATTCTAATCAATGGCTCAGATCATATTGACTTGATCCTCGTCTTCTTCTAGAAGTTTCACCCACAGTTAGATTAATACCCTTTAATTATTTTAATTTCCTAAGTTTAGACTTAGGCGCTCATTAAAATAACTAATTATTTTAATCAAACTGTCTCCGGGTGGAATTTGCCAAAACTATTTCTGGTTATTGTGGATTGCACGTGTCTAAGACTCCCTGCAAAATTTGAGACTTAGGGCACATCTGATGCTACTAGAAATCAACATTGCTCACCACTCCCATCTTGTCTCTGAAGAAGACATGCTTTCCTCTTGGCAAAGGCTTGTCGAGAATGTCTTCTACCTACTTATCAGTGGATATATACTCAAGATTCACTGCTCCTCTCTGAATCCAGTCTCTAATGAAGTGGTATATGATCTCTATATGCTTTGACTGGTCGTGAAATACTGGATTCTCAGAGAGTTTAATACAACTCTGATGGTCACAGTAAATCGTAGTTGGTCTCAACATCTGACCAAATAATACATGAAGCATCTTGCGAAGCCATAATGCGTCACAACCTACCTAACTAGCTGCCATATACTCTGCCTCTGTGTTGCCTCAATGCCACTGACTTCTGTTTCCTGCTGAACCATGACACAACTGCCGAGCCCAATGAGAGACAACATCTAGAAGTGCTCTTCTCGTCGTTAACATTGCCAAACCAATCTGAGTCTATGCAACCAATCAATCCGACCCCATCACATCTGACATGGTCCAAACCATAATCCAGTGTGCCCTGTAAGTACCTCAACACATGTTTTGCAGCCACCCAGTGTACTCTCTTGGGCTCCGTCATAAACTGACTCAATGTGTTGACTGCAAAACAAATATCCGGTTTAGTGTTGACCAGATACATCAATGAACCAATCAACTGATGATACAATGTGGGATCCGCCAACTCGGAATCAACATCATGAAGCTTCTTCTAGTTGGTGATCATAGGAGTAGCCATAGGCTTGCAACCATCCATATGGAATCTCCTCAAGATATCTCCTGCATACCTGCCTTGACCCACAAAGATGTGCCCATCCTCCTGCCAGACCTCCGACCCCAAAAAGTAATTCATCAACCCCATATCAGTGATATCAGACTCTGAAGCCGGATGAGAGTGCCCTCCCCTGTAATAAACAAGTCATCCACATACAATACCAAAATGAGTGTAATAAACCCATCTTCTGCAAGTAGTGATCTATCCTCTCTTACCATGCCCTCAGTGCCTGCTTTAGTCCATACAAGGCTTTCTTCATAGTAAAAACATGAGACTCCCTCCCATGCAACTCAAAAAGCCCTCAGGCTTCTCAACGTACACCGCCGCATGTATAACACCATTGAGAAAGGCTGTCTACACATCCATCTAGTAAATCCTCTATCCCATCTCAGTTGCTATAGATATCACTGCTCTAATGGAAGTATAGCGAGCAACCGATGCAAAGTTTTCCTCATAGTCAGCTCCCTCTACCTGTGAGAACCACTGCCATCCACATCATGTTTGACCTTGTAGAGCACTTGGAAGTCAAAACTGACTTCCCATCAGGATGTGGCACGACCTCCTAGACATCATTCTTCATGATAGAGGCATACTTTTGCACCATGGCATCCCTTCAAATTTACTGTCTGGCGGCCTCCTCAAAACTAGCTAGCTCTGTCTCCACAACATCTGCAACAAAGCCACCCAACCTCTCTGGTGGTCTTCTCTCCCTCACTAACCACTTGGGTCTCCCCACTGCCCCCTGATCCTCCTTCAGGGTTTCTCGAAGCCATTTTGGCTTCCTCTTCCCTGCAGTAGTCTCCTGTGGTGGTATGGGAAAATCCTCAACTAGTGCCTCTCATCTAGGCGAGGAAGGCTTTGAAATATTGAAGGGAGATCTTGAACTCTGAGATACTGTGCTTGATGAACGTGCACCAGGTGTGTCGATACTAGGCGAAACTGTGCCATGTGAACTTGTCATCCCTGAAGAAGGTGAACCTCCTGATCCTGATGTACCACCTGATGCACTTGAAACTTGTGGTGTGACCCCCTGTTGAGGAGCTTGTTGCTCTACCTGATCAACCTCCCGAGACCTCAAAGCCCTCTACTCCTCAAATGTCACATCCTTCCTCAGGACAATCTTCCGCTGTGCAGGAAGATATATATGGTAGGCTCTGCTGGTCTCACTGTAACCCACCAGTATACCCCTCTCTATAATGGGTTCCAACTTCGTCGTCTTCTCCTAAGGCACGTATGAATATGTAAGGCACCCTAATATCCTGATGTGTCCAACATTGGTCTTCTTGACGGTATATATCTCCTCAGGAGTCTTGCTCCCCAAGACTCGTTGTGGGCTCTTATATGTTGATAAATTTGTGTAAATGCCTAAGGCAATGATCACTACAGAAGTGATCAAAATTGTTGAATAGGGGTCTCAGCTATGAAATCTGTAAGATGTATAGAAGAAAACAAGCTGAGCAGATATACTTCAGGCCAAAAGATTTGAAGTGACATGAAAGCATAAATTATAGAGAGTGATTTATATAAAATGCTTTTGCGCTGCAAACTCTTTCAAAGTTGTTCTATTCTAATGCACGAATGTGAAAAATGAGATGAATTGGGTTTCTACTACAGTATACATGTAATGATCTTGGTGAATTCTTTAGGTGTTTAGGCTTGAAAGTATCTATTCGACAAGATATTGTAATGACTTTAGTTTAGTTTAGTGACTAGTCAGTTATTTTCCAATCATAGAGTAGTTATGTCCTCGCTTAAAGTAAACAAGAAAATATGAACTAATTCTTTTCAAATGTTTCTCTCCCATTTGATGCTGTACCCGTTTTTAGCTATATACAATTACTGATATGATATTAGAACCACAATTTGGGGGGCATGATCAAGGTAGGAGAAGCAAGACCATAGGACTCTGGTAGCGTAACAACAAATAACCAATGCAAGGAATTAATTAGTAGAAGAGTAGCATGAAAATAAGCAAAATGGAAAGGCACATAAGGCCTTTGTGCAGTGGAAAATAGAAGATAAGTAGATCAATTTCAATTTATAGTACTAATTTATAAAGTAGAGGCACCTACAAATTCATAAATGGTGCAGTGGTTGAAGGCATACGATCATTGACATACGTGGGCAGCATGTATAGAGAGAAATAGTAGGTTGGCCATATGGGATAGAAAATATAGTGGTTGCAATAGAATTACATAGGATGGGGAGAGGAGAGTGGTGCGACAAGGTCTGAAATAGGCGTACCATGGGCAAAGCCACAAAGTTACAATGTGAGGGTGTGATGAAACAAGGTGTAAACGTGGCATTGCAAGAATAGGCATGCTATAGGTGCAGGTGCAGTGTACATTTAAGCCTGAATGTTGCCACAAACAGCGCATGGATAAGTGCACATGAGAGACTGTTCTCGTCAATAGATACATATAACACATGAAAACTCACATGGAACAAGAAGGAACATGCCTGAAAGGTTGCAGGTGAGAAAATATGTGAGATAGAGGTCTGAACAACACAGAACAAGAAATTTACATTGTCCTCGAAACAAGCATAAATACATGAAAATTAATTGCTAAGGTGAAATTTCAGTCATTATTGAGTGCCTCAACCTTGGGTACACTCTGGATGACCTTATTAGAGACTAATTGGTCCCTTCAAAATGGTTGAGGACTTTGATGAAGTGACTTCTTTTGCCCCCGTCTTCTTTTGGTTCCAAGGCCTACTTCTAACACCTCTTGATGTGTTCTTTGCGGAGATTAAAATTATGCATTCATTTAATGTCTCTGTCTATTCCTTTCTTTGAGCTAGTCATTTAGCATCAATATTAGATCTTTTCTTGTTGATATTAATGTAGCATTAGGTGCTGATTTAGCACGCACTCTGATTTTCAATCACACTTGTACCTTTTTAGTTCCATTGACCTCCTTTTGCAGTCATTCGTTGGAAGTTAGTTTAGATCTAAGTTGCACGAAACACTGAAACGTTTTGGAGTTTCC
This sequence comes from Pinus taeda, assembly GCA_000404065.3. NCBI lineage: Eukaryota > Viridiplantae > Streptophyta > Pinopsida > Pinales > Pinaceae > Pinus > Pinus taeda. The sequence continues at coordinate 145,606 of APFE030911891.1, read as the reverse complement.
GAAACGGGTATGTTTAGAAACGTCACCTCCCAAAAATGGAAACGTCAGCCGAAATGTCAGCCGAAACATCATATATGTATATATAAAAAACATATATATAAATAAATAAGTGAATAACACATTATCTTGCAAGGAAAAAGGGAATAAGACCCATAGATGAACATTTAGAAGGAAAAACAAGTCTATATTAGCTCTAGTAGATGATTAAATGATGGTCGAGTTTCGGCCAAGTTTTGGAGTTTTGGGTACGGTTACGGCCCGAGACGTCGATTTCCTTGAAGTTTCGTGCAACATAGGTTAAGATATTTTATCTTATCTATTGGTATATATGTGCCTCTTAGGTAATATATACGGAGTCTTCTTCACTACCTAATGTGATGATTGCATCTACCATATATGTATCTGTGGATGTGTGTGTGTGTGTGCGCGCGCGCGTGCATGCATGTATGTGTGTGCGCGTGTGCACATGCTTGTATGTATGTGTGTACTATTTATGCATGTATGCATGCATGCATGTAAAATACAAAAACAATACAAGGAGACAGAAAAGTAGCAGGAAGATGCATAAATAAGGTGCGAGGAATTGTGTGCTCAACGCATAGCCATGTAACAATTGTAATCAGACGATAACAATTGTTTTGTTTGTTACTATAAAATACAAAAACAATACAAGGAGACAGACAAGTAGCACAAAGATGTACAAAAGAGGTGTGAGGAATTGTGTGCTCAACACGTAGCCATTACCATGAATAATTAGTAATGCACCACTTATATAAGAGTGATGCTGTGATCAGACGATACATGGGTTATGTAACACTTATGAGGAGATTGATCTTATGCCACAATTGTACATACATGTGTATGTAATATAAGACTTGTGTCATTGATGTTGGCAAACTGATGTGTTCCCAATAATCATAGAGTGTTGGGAGTTTGTTGCCTCACATGTACAAAGAAGCGCCCTTAAAATTGAATTGTATTACCATCACCACCAACAATAGATAGAGTTGCTTGTCTGAAAATCTTTAACTCTAGCTTGCTTACCAAAATCTGATTTGGAGACACATTTACTGGCATATTGAATGGTGCTAAAAGGGTTCAAACTTCAAATCCTTAGGAGAATCAAAGTTGATGACTGTTGTATTAGTTGTCAGTTCCCACCCTTGTTTGACTGCCCACATGGTAGGCTTAAACTAAAGATCTTCATCTTGAGGATGAACCACATTAGATGGTTCAGAACGTCAACTAACAACTAATGATGTGATTTATCCGATAGACATTCTCATTAACAATATGGATCACAGAAGTCTGAAATCAAGGCTTAAACTGGTTGTATGTTCTAAAATAAGGTGACTGGTAGACACTAAATTAATCTGTATTATTTCCCTGGTTAATTTTGTCGGGTTTGGGGTCTTCGAAGCCAGTGCTCACAGGTCACAGTTATTCAAAGGGGTGGCATCATAATCCATAGTGTGAATGAAAGGTAGAAGTTAAAAGTGCAAATTGTATCTACCCTTGTTGGTTGCGCATTCTTATTCATCCAACCAAGGTTATAAGGGCATGGATACAGTTTCATGAGAATCTTGCTTACATAACCAAGTTCTTGATCTGATGATTTATGTGAGTAATTCTTTCTTTCCTGTGGATCAGTTTCTTTGTCAGAAGGACTATCTGAGGTATCACAGTGGTTGAGCACTAGTTGTACTGAAGGAATCACATTAGCTGACTAACTAGTTTAATGTAAAAGTATTTCATAAAGAATATTTTCTGTTACACCATAGTAGCAATCTCAGGTGTAGTATGATATCTATCAAAATTTCCTATTGAGTAATTTCTAGCATCTTTATGCGCTAGATCCTGTTTGAAGTTATAACAGATTATGTGAATAATTGTCTTTGAAATTTCCTGTGTCTTTGAAAATGATTTTCCCGCAAATTTTTATCTAGGGAGATTTTTTTCTCAGTAATACAGTATGAAGTTTTTGATTTCATGTTGAGATCATTGCTGAAGTCAGTCAGTTTAGAATATGATTGTGATGAAGATTTTGAAGATATATGTTGGCATGGTTGTCTATGTCCATATTATGAACACACACACACACACATATCAATAAATAAATAATGATAATAATAATAAGTATAAATATAATTAACAATTATGAAACGACATTTCTATTAGTTGGGCCATGACTATTCACGAGAGGGCATCCCACCTAGTATTTATACAAGGGCCCTCGTTCGTAACTGAACCCTATCATTCGTTCATGCATTATTCAATATATAATATTTTCTATGCTATGGATTACTTTATATTCCAGGTCATTTAGTTATTTTGGGTGTGAGTGAACTTTGTTCATACCCATCCATCTCTAGGTTGTAACTCAACAGAATCTAGCAATGGAAAATCGTGAAGTTGACAGTTAAATTATGCAATTTTGCAAATTTTGACAGTGTGGATGGATTCCTAGGGGGTCCCCATGGAGCAACTTCAGACTTAAATTTCAGTAATCAAAACTTATAATTCCAACAATCCATCAAAAGTCCTGCTGGATTTGTAAAGAAAAACCGCTGGATGAATAGGCTATTTTATAGCTTTGTACATATTATAATAAACTTAAGGATACCAGATTTTCTTTTCCACCAGCATTGGAATTTGGGAGAGATGTTTGTTCATTTGCCATGGTGATGTTTATTGTGGTTGGTTCCTTGTATGCCAATCATTTTGCACTTTAATGTTTTTTCTAAAAGATATATTCGAGGTTGAAGTCTGATTAGATCTTAACAGGTGAAAGGACGCAATATCACCTATAAAGAGCTGGCCGAGGCATGGCTTGCAAGTGCGCGTACTATTCTTCATAGCCCAATCTCACAAGATGATATTAATGACATATTGAAGCAAGCAGAACAGTTTTTTTGGGCAGGGCATGAGATGGATCTGGTAGTTACTTATATTTGGTTAGCAGAAAGTCTCATATCTCTGCATTTCAATGACATGAGACGTCTTATTTCTTACACAGGTTTAATTGCTTTTGTTTGTAGGTTCGATCAATGGTGAAGGATTTGGAAAGGGTACAGAAGTGGTCTCAAGATTTGAAAGGCTGTTTGTCTACAATCGAATCATGGATGAATGAAAAGAATAAGACATCATTAAAGGTTCCTCTAAAATTTGCCCAAGATTTGATTGATGTCGATGCAGTTCGAAACATTGAGCCCGGGTTCCCAAAATTGAAGGTCTGTTAACCGCATATCAGTTTTTCTGACATATTCACTGAATATTTGTTTTGTCTGATTGATGGATTTTTCTTATTCAGGCCCTGGTAGAAGAAGCCAATATACTGGAACAACAAATAAAAGATGCTTTGTCATCTTCATTGCCAGTGAAGGTAAGGATTGATGAGGGTCCTAGAATTGGTAGACTGCTGTTTCAATGCAAGTTTACATTTTACCCTCTTCTACCAATTTGTTTTTTCTGCTTTTATTGTGAATTTGTTAATTGTATTGAATAGCTTAGTTTTCTGTAAAGGCCATTTAGAACCTCCAGTCTTTTAATGCCATTGAGTTGGCAGCAGATTGATCTGTTCACATTTGTGCTGTGTGGAAATAATTAACATATTCATTGGAATCAGATAAAATTTATCTTTTACAAAATAACAAAGTACAAAATCTGCTAAAGTTGTAGCAGGAGTTACTGCCTTTTTAAATGCTTAAAACCAATCATACGTGTTGAGTAGCAAGAGGATTTTATGTTTTAAAATAAGAATGGTTGAAGGCCACTGGTTATGTGTTATCCATGCATTTGACAGATCTGAGACCCTTATCTTGCTTGTTATGCAAACTTTTAAAATCTGCATCATCTTCCAAATTGCTACCATTAGGAATCAAAGCTCCAGGAGTGGAAATAATGTCCAGCTTTCTTATGTCATTTCTTTTATATTTTAAGTTTTGAGAAACACATTTTTTCTGATATGTCGGAAATAAGTGGCCATATCATACAAACATCTACACATAAAGGTGATTTTGGTAATTCAAAAATTGTTTGCAATGTTATAATTCAAAATTCAATATTGCCTCCTAAGATAAATCTATGTGTATTCCAATTCAAGGCAAATTCTAGTACTAGATAAGAAGCTTTTTGTGATTCATGTACAAATACAGCTTGCATGACTGGACATGACAGCAACTTGGGAAGTCAAATTGTAAAAGTCAGCTTGCCATTCCAGAATTGCTTGGCACACTAAAAGGAATAGAACAATATTCAAGATTTGACATTAGAAAATAGAGGCAATCGTGTTTCATGGCAAATATCAAAATATATTTAGTCAAGTAATTATGGTAATGGAATTGTAGCTGATAATCTAGAAGCTTTTTGCTGTTCTTGATTTGCATACTAGAAAACATATACTCAAGTTTGTATTTTTCTTGCTGATATTTTCATAGTCTACAATGTTTGGCACCTACAGGATAGGATCTTTTTGCCTTTTATTGCTCTTCTTTCTGCTGATGTGGTTTTAGTCTTTCCTCTTGTTCACATTTTCGTAGAAACTCATCTGATCAAATATCAGCTATAATTTCCAATAAGCTCTTATGTGATACGAATTCAAAGGATAAAAAAAGAAATGAACGTGAAAAATATAAGGGAAAAATCATTTGTATGTTTGACTAGAATCGACTGAATTTTACCAACCATGATTCTTTTTGTTTTAATTTCCAATAAGCTCTTATGTGATACAAATTCAAAGGATCAAAAAAGAAAAGAACGTGAAAAATATAAGGGAAAAATCATTTATATGTTTGACTAGAATCGACTGAATTTGACCAACCATGATTCTTTTTGTTTATGTAATGATCGCGATTCATGAGTGACTGATGCACACAGTTTTAGAGTAGTTGCAATATTGATTGATTTCTGTCTAATTTGACTGGGCTGTGCCTGGTATGGTTGAGTTTCATAGTAGACTGTCAAACTGAGACAACTCACAGAGTTTTCTGACTAATGATTGAGTTGTCTTATTCTATAATGACCTCCGAATGGAGTTCCCAATAGCTAAATATCAGCCACCAAGGAATGCAGGTGCATTTTTGTAGTGTTTCCCACACATAAATGGATAAAGGAACCATGGTATTTAGATGTTCGAAACTCAGTTGAATAATCTGGTCCTTTGACAAAACCTAGTGCTCTGTTCTGAAACCTTTCTTTTTTATTCAGAAGTATTGTACTTTTAGATGAAAAACATGCTGGGAAAAGGTACCAGGTAAATCTATCCTCTAAAATGTGCAACCATGCCCGGGTCATATCTTTGGATACAGAAGGGGTCGTATACATAGCTATTTGTTAAGAGTCGATTGTGGAACTGATATGTTATTGTTGTGTTTCTTTTTATTCCTTGGAAAAATATAATGCCTTTTTCTGTTAGAATAAATAATCATGTGGTTTTCTGAATGTAAATTAATGCACTGCACTGCCTTCCTTGTTCTGCTTTCTAGGTCTAATTTACTATATCTCACCTTTTAAAATTTAAGCTCTTTATTTTGTGCTTTGCATGTTTGGGCTGTTAGATTACAGAGTTAGAGGATCTTGAATCAAGGGCTGTGGAGTCTCCTTTTAAGCTTGAAGAATCAGGGAATCTGGAGAGAGTACTTGATTCTGCAAAGGTTAGTTTTTCTCCTACTCATTCTTGTTTTGCCGAAGAATTGAATTTTATTTCTATTGTAATTGAAGGATTATCATCATTGAGAGCTTAAATGATTGTCATTGGGAATATGCGAATTCTTCTCAGTTATGGGTTTTGTTTTCATGCATGTGAATCGATTGTTTGTTTGCATTCTTAACTAGCACATTAGTTGCCCCACAAAGTTTTATGCTGTAAATTTAATCTATATACTGTTTGTGGAGAAATTGTAAGATTTCCTCTGTTGTACATGTTCCTATATTCTAGTCTTCTACCAGAGTAAGGTTTCTGTATGTAAGTTATAGCACTGTTGCAAACATCTGCAATTTTTTTTTTCCAACATTTATTTTTGCAATGTCTGGGCCTAAAATAGTGCATAAAATTAAAACATTGTGGTTTGAGAAAACAAGTCATATTTTTTAAATTTTTTTTCACTACAATTGTAAAAAAACGAAGGCTGGTGATCTTTTGACTATAAAGCCCCACAAAAAGATTTGTTTGCCTCATTTTTGCTTGCAGCCTCTGGGGATTGTGAGTTTCCATCGATTTTAAAAGGGTCTAAAATGTGTTTTCCATTGCCATCAAATAATAATTTGTGGAGTGGGGATTTATTTGTCTGTTGTTTTCATTCCTAGGTATGTGTTAATTTTTCAGTGTATAAGTAGTTATTTTCGAAATCTGTGCCAAGGTTAGCGAAATGCATTACATTTACCTCTTATTGCCAATTTGTCATGGGAATAGAATGGTTTTCGAGGTCTGTTTTTTTACCTGCATTCTTTTGCATTTCAGTTAATAATTTTTTCCCTATGTTTATTAGTTTGCCTTGACAACATGCTGGTTTGAAACTATTTTGGCAAATATGGCTAGCCTCATGACAGCACAAACTTTCAAAAATTGAATTGTAAGCTCTGTGGAAAGGATGATGAAGGGGATTAGTTGCTTGAAATACCTGATTTTTAGAATTTGAGGCTCAAAGTTCAGCTTTTGTCCCACTTTAATCATAGAAGGTGTGCAAAGTGTGCATAAATCTATGTAGAAATCCTGAATAGATGAAAAAAAAAAAACAAATTTTAAAATAACAAATTGCATCCACACAAGAATAAACCTCAGGATTGTAGAGAAAGCCTTAAGTTAGGGTAACAGCATTAGCTATGAGTTATGCTAAGTTGCACGAAATGACGAAATGTCTGGAAGTTTCCGAAACAGGTATGGCTGGAAACACAATGTCCTAAAAATGGAAATGGCGGGTGAAAGACCATATATATGTATATGTATATGTATATGTATGTATTTATGTACACATTTTTTTTTACAAGTTAATAACACATCTTGCAAGGAAAAAAAAGAATGAGACACAAAAATGACATTTTAGAAGGAAAACCCAGTCTATGTTAAGTCTCATAGATGCTTAAATGATTCAAAATCTAAAATTATCATTTATAAATGAGACTGTACATCAAAAATTCAAAAATCAGCCTTTATACATGGGACTTCAGAGTCAAAGGTCGAGATTGTGTAATGTTTTAGTCTGTATGCTCAATGTGTGCAAGTGTCAGAGACGGGATCTCTGAAACGACCCCGTGATTACTGGCGTCATGGTCATATCGAGGATGCTGGCCATTTTTTCATTTGGTTTGGCATATTGACAGTCAGAGCGCATTGATTCCTTCTTGGTTTGTGTGAAAGGTAGATCTGAACAATCCAGGTGGTATCTTGGAGTGTGAAACTGTTGATCTGTTCAAGCATGTAGCAGCAGGAAATGAATCCATTCAAGTGCAATCTGAATTTATTTCTCTTGCCAAGAAGCGTTTGGAGCAGTGGATTTGTGCAAGCATGCAGTAGCGAGTAGCGGATCCATTCAAGTGCGATCTGGATTTATTTCTCTGGCCGTGGTGTGCAATAGTCCTCGCTCTTTGTTTGGGCTTCTGAATCCACGTGAAGGTTCATCGCAATTCATGTGAGTGTGAATTCACGCCACGATGCTGCCTGAGTAGAAAGAGACAACATGCTATCCTTTGGGGATCAGATTTCGACGTGGGTGGCGCAGGAGTAAAAAAAATCAAGAGTTTACTGTTTGAGGAGTCGTCGTCCCCCTTAAAGGCCTATCTTTATCTCCTTGCTGAGATATGAGACGCGTGAAGCTCTTTGCGCTACATGAGTCTCTTTAGCGTGAAAAGCAATAATGATTCAGTGATCTCAAATCCGCGTAGTTGAAGAATCAATCCCAAATCTGAAAGAGGTAACATGGATGCTCTACCTCTAGAGAAATTTTATGGCATCAACTTTCATACTCGGAAAATTAAAATTCAAATGCATCTTATGAATAGAGGTCTGTGGAGTATAGTAAAAGGAACGTAAAAGACTCCTATTGATGCCAAGCTTTTAGTTGTATGGGAAAAGAAAATATACAAGGCTAAGGCTATAATTGGATTGGGTCTTTCAGACACTCGGATGCATTTGATTGATTTAGGAAAATCAACTCATGAAATTTCGGGACATTTGAGTAAGGTATCTGGGGAAAGGTCTATGAATGCAAAGTTCTCTTTAAAACTGTAGCTCTTTTGTCTCAAAATGCATGATGAGACACCTCTCTCTAATCATATAAATGAATTAATGGCTCTCTTTGGGCAATTGGCTGAAATTGGTGCCAAGGTAGAAACACATGATGCTAAAGCAATTCTATTAAATAGCCTATCTCCCAAGTATAGCAACATTGTATTAACATTATGTCAAATGTCTTCTCAATCATTAGAAGGAATGGTGTCATTACTTTTAGCTGAGGAAAAAAGGGCAATTCAGAAGGTTCAGATGCTAGGGGTCAACATGTATTTTCCAAAGGCAAAATGAAAAAGGCAAAGGGTTCACCAAATTTTTTCTACTGTCACAAATATGGGCAGTGTGGAATTGTAGAACTTGTGTAAGGTATCTTCTAAATGGCAAGGAAACTACAAACATATCCAACTTGGATGACATGTTAGAATCAGATAGTTATGAGTGGCCATCAGAATCACCTCTCAAACTATTTTAAAAGTAAAAGGGATTTAAGTTCTTCTATTGTGTGGTGTGAGTTGAAGAAGTAGTCTATTTCTTTCAATTCTTGTGTGTTTTTATTGGTTATAAAAAGGGTTGGCGGTTCTTAAACTAGAAGCCCCAGTGCTCGAAACATCAATTCTTGTGTGTTAGTAAGGTCAAGTTGTTTGGTCAACTTTTGAACACATTTAGTATCCAGACCTCCGTCCTAGCAACTAACGGATAACCGAAGGTGAAATATTCGACAAATGGTGGTTGGTCCATAGGATGGTTCATTACCTGACTACTCTTATCGCAGAAGCCCCGATGAGCCAAGGTGTCAAATTGTCAATATTGTTGATCTTGCAAAGTTCATCAATGATGGTCAGAGGTGGTTACGTTTTAAATGGAGGTCAAGTGACAACTTGAAGATGTGGTGGTGAAAGAGTGGTGTTTGCAAGATTCCAGAGTGGATGTGAGTGTTGATGAAGACCAATTTAACAAATATTCATTTATTGTTGTAATGTGTGTTTCTATATTTGTCATGTAAGCATTAAGGGAGGGTGTTGGAAGTAATGCTTCCATTTGTTGTTGTGAATTGTCATTGAGAGTTCCGAAGTGTCGTTTAGACGCTGTTGATTCCTTTGTTATGAGTTGGGGTCGAGTCCTGTTTGAGTCATAATTTGTTGGAGTCAATGATCTAATTCTTATATATGTAAATGTCTTATGTGATCAATAAATGGAGTGTGGTTTTGGTGGTGTGTAATCACTCTCTCGGCTCTCTCTCAATTTTTCTAATAGTGTTTCGGAAGCGTTTTGGTGTTTCGGGGAGTTTCGGGTACTAGGACAGGGCCCACAACCTTCTTGGGTGCTTTAGTGAGCCCACGGAAGCAAAAGAGTCACGGAAATCAAGCAAAAGTGGCCGGAAATGGGGCAGAATTGCGCCGAAAATCCATACAAACATTTAGCGGCATTTCCAAACCAGGAAACGACACCCAGCCGTTTCAGCCACATTTCAGTTGTATTTAGGCAGCGTTTTGGCGTTTTGGGGAGTTTCGGGTACGGGGACGCCAACTTGGGGGCCATTTCCTACAACATAGGCCTCATGTAAAGGATTACTGCACATGCGATGCTTGTCATAAGACAGCATCCAGCATGTTCAGTATAGTGATATATTTGTGTACATATATACTCTCAAGAGTATTCCTTGGGGCCTATGCAGACTACCCCTCATTATTAAATTTATTACCCACCAGGCACTCAGTGGACCTTATTCATTAGTTAATGAGTTCACACACCAACCACTTGGTGGGTCTTCTTCCATGAACATGGCCACATTATAATATTATATTAATTATCCTTAAGTTTTAACCCAAGAACCAAAAAAATGATATGGAATGGTTATTTGTTTAAGAGTCAAGGCACACCATCAAATGCTTGGTAATCATCTGACAAAGATTAATTGCAAGCAATATTTTTCCACTAAATTAATCATTCAATTTGGAATGAGTTTGCTGGCTCTTATTGAGTGATCTACAGGCTGTTACAGGTTTGGTAGATTGTGGTATATGTCTGTAAAAATCCACACACACAGAAAGAGAGTTTCAATAAAAATGTAATGGACAAGTCTAGATGTTCTACGATTTGAGTTTTTTCTAGCAATCTCATTGGAATCTGGCTATAGAAAAACTGTTGGGGTTGGAATTTTTCATTGCTGGAGTTGCATTTTTGATTGCAAAGATGGATTCAAGTATCTCAAAAACCCCAATTGCACCTGGATTATGCAATCACAGCTATTGAAATATGCGGTTCTGTGAACAAAAATAGCTTGAAAAATGTTCCCAAGTATTAGTAGATGGGGGCATTGGGAAGTTCAAAAAGGGGTTCATGGTGAGGGCTGAGAATAACTGGCCTGCCAATGGGCAATAAATGTGCGGGGGCTGTGTATGTCCACTGTTGGATTTTGGCAGGCCAGTTATCCAACGGTGGGCATATACAGCCCCCGCGCATTTACAGCTCATTGGCAGGCCAGTTATTTGTTGCCCATGGTGAGAGGGTTCTTTTAGAAAGAGAGATTCGACTATGAGAAGACATTTGCTTGAGTTACCATGTACACTTTCAGTAGTGCAGTTATGTCCTTAGTTTCATTTATGTGATGAAGGATACGTCAGATGGATGTGAAGATAATTTTCTTTAATGGGATCATTTTGGAGAAAGTGTACATAGAGCAGCTTCAAGGCTTTATGGTAAATGGGAAGGAGTTCCATGTTTGCAAGCTTAAGAAAGCCTTGTATGGACTCAAGTAGGTATTGAAAGCATGGTGCTCCAGGATAGATGGTTATTCATAGAGTATGGGTTTTACCAAAAGTGAAGTAGATCCTAACTTTATTGTATATATATTGGATTTGATCTTGTTCTTTTGGTGTTGTATGTCGATGAGTTGTTTCTTATGTGTGCAGAGAAGTTCATTGCAGGGTGCAACGCAAATGGGGCAGCTGAGTTTGAGGCGTGGGACATTGGCATGATGCATTACTTCCTGGGTTTGAAAATAACTGGCCTGCCAATGGGCAGCAAATGTGCAGGGGCTGTGTATGCCCACCGTTGGATTTTGGCAGGTCAATTATCCAACGGTAGGCATATACAGCCCCCACGCATTTACTTCCCATTGGCAGGCCAGTTATTTGTTGTCCATGGTGAGAGGGTTCTTTTAGAAACAGAGATTCGACTATGAGAAGACATTTGCTTGAGTTACCATGTACACTTTCAGTAGTGCAGTTATGTCCATAGTTTCATTTATGTGATGAAGGATACGATAGATGGATGTGAATATAACTTTTTTTAATGGGATAATTTTGGAGAAAGTGTACATAGAGCAGCTTCAAGGCTTTAATTGTAAATGGGAAGGAGTTCCATGTTTGCAAGCTTAAGAAAGCCTTGAATGGACTCAGTAGGTATTGAAAGCATGGTGCTCCAGGATAGATGGTTATTCATTGAGTATGGGTTTTACCAAAAGTGAAGTAGATCCTAACTTTATTGTATATATGTTGGATTTGATCTTGTTCTTTTGGTGTTGTATGTCGATGAGTTGTTTCTTATGTGTGTAGAGAAGTTCATTGCAGGGTGCAAACTTGCAAAGCAAATGGGGAAGCTGAGTTCTAGGTGCAGGACATTGGCATGATGCATTACTTCCTGGGTTTGAAAATAACTGGCCTGGCAATGGGCAGTAAATGTGTGGGGGCTGTGTATGCCCACTGTTGGATTTTGGCAGGTCAGTTATCCAATGGTGGGCATATACAGCCCCTGTGCATTTACTTCCCATTGGCAGGCCAGTTATTTGTTGCCCATGGTGAGAGGGTTCTCTTAGAAAGAGAGATTCGACTATGAGAAGACATTTGCTTGAGTTACCATGTACACTTTCAGTAGTGCAGGTATGTCCTTAGTTTCATTTATGTGATGAAGGATACATCAGATGGATGTGAAGATAACTTTCTTTAATGGGATCATTTTGGAGAAAGTGTACGTAGAGCAGCTTCAAGGCTTTAAGGTAAATGGGAAGGAGTTCCATGTTTGCAAACTTAAGAAAGCCTTGTATGGACTCAAGTAGGCATTGAAAGCATGGTGCTCCAGGATAGATGGTTATTCATGGAGTATGGGTTTTACCAAAAGTAAAGTAGATCCTAACTTTATTGTATATATGTTGGATTTGATCTTGTTCTTTTGGTGTTGTATGTCAATGAGTTGTTTCTTATGTGTGTAGAGAAGTTCATTGCAGGGTGCAAAGCAAATGGGGTAGCTGGGTTTGAGGTGCAGGACATTGGCATGATGCATTACTTCCTGGGTTTGGATGTTTGGCGGAGACCAAGGGAGATTTTCCTTGGCCATGGTCAAGTATGTAGTTGAGATCCTAAAGAGGTTTTGGATGGAGGATTGCAAACCTATGGCCACATCCATAATCACTAATTTGAAAATGTTGACAACTTCTGATCTAGAGGCGGAGGATCGCACATTGTACAGGCAGCTGATGGGTTCCTTATTGTATTTGGTCAAGACTAGACTGGTTATATGTTATGCTGTGTACACTCAGTCAGTTCATCGTGGAACCAAATGTCTATCAGAGAATCCATTCTTATGGAAGGTTGTGTGAGTGTAGAGGGTAGGGAAGAAATGGGAACTGTCACCTGTATCACCTGTATGCTTATGATGCTTACTAACTCCTGATTGAAGGAATTTCCTGCCAAGACTTGTGCAGAAGATGGTCAACCTTTACACTCTTCCTACCTGCACTAGAGCTCAAGCTGGTGCAGATTTCTTGGGGATTTTATGGCAGAGAAGGGAAATATCCCAACTTTCCTAAGTTGTGTTGTGTATGGATGAGGAAAGGGAGGCTAATGGCTAACTGAATGCTGAATGTGGTTCCCGGGAGTCCTGTAGAGAGAGGATTGGCTCTATCACAAGAGTTGTATGTGGGCTGAGGAGTGTTATAGGCACGAAGTTGGTTTCCTTCACTATTTTTCTTCATAGCATAGCTAGGGTAGGTTTTACTGTGAATGGCTATGGTTGGGTAGTGAATCAGTCTTATGTCTTTTTGCAATTTCTTGGATCACTCTTTTTTAAAGGACAAGTGTTTAGCTATTGTTTTGCTTCTCTGTATTATAATTCTTTGGATTTTGTGATGATGAAAAATTTGTGCATGCTTTCTATACGAATCTGGTTAAGAACAACTATAGACTGTGCTACCATGATATCCATAGCTGTATGCATAAAATTTAAATCATTCTCCTTCATCTTATTTTTCAACTTGGCACGCATTGTTAGTTGGTTGGGTTCCTCTTAGAAGCCAACTTGTCGAGAATGGTGAGCCCAACTGGTTAGTGGATAACATTCGAAAATTGAATCAAGTGGGCACTTGATTGCTTGCTTGCAAGAGATAGATGGCTATGCGACAGTTGTGTCTAATTATTTTTTCTCTTAGGGTTTAATAAGCTATAAAAAATTACAATATTAGTGAGGTTTCCACACATTACCGATTGGTTTTTGCATTTTTACATTTTCGATTGTATATGTTTCCCTGTGTTCAATGCGTCAATCATTTCACAGGAAACTATTGGGGGTTTTACTAATCAACATTTTGTCTGTGATTGTCTATGATCTGTTAGTAAACATATTTTATTAAATACTAGCCTGAGATCATATAAATAATGAATGGAATTTTCTTGGATTATCAGGAGGGAAATTTTCCAGTGTTCCACGGGGACGCGTCCCCCAGGGTCGAGTGTGCGCACCCCTCGCACCCCACGCACCCGGGACGGGGAGTCTCTTGGGGGTGCGTTTCCCCACGCACCCTTTTTGGGGAGTCTTGGGGAGACACAAGGGGGTGCGTTTCCCCAATGTGGGAGTCTAGACTCCCCAAGACTCCCCAAAAAGGGTGCTTCTGGGCGTCCCCCTTCAGTGTGGGAGTCTAGACTCCCTAAAAAGGGTGCGCCTGGGCGTCCCCCTTTAAATTTGTCTAATAAGACTTACAGATTAAAAATAAAAAATTCAAAAATCAAAACCATTAAT
>APFE030911891.1:112843-131056 GCA_000404065.3 Pinus taeda | reverse complement strand
GTCTAAAAAAAAAATTAAAATTAAAACTAAATAACTAAAACTTAAAAGCCTAAACCTAAAAGTCATGAAAGGAAAAACCTAAAGTTAAAAGCTCATTTCATTTCAACCCAAAGTCATTTCCATTTCCACGCAGAGGCATTGAATGATGAATGATATCGATCAATGTATTTGAATATTTTATTATTGATTTTTATTTTTGTTTTTCAAATCTCATGGTATGTATGAATAATAATTAATTCAATATGAATAATAATTAATTCAATAATGAGACTTGTCACTTGAGTATGTCATATGAATGATGTATGTATCAAAATGAATGATGAGGATGGACCAATGAAAATTTCAATTGTCTATTTAATATTTTTATGCTTTCATTATTGAATAATGAACAATGAATATGAACTTGAATTTTATATCTATATATATATATATATACCTCGACGACTCCCCGCACCCCCGAAATTTCCCTAAAATTTGAGGGTACTCCCACACGTCCCCCCTGTGCGTCTCCCCGCACCCGCGTCTCCCCGCACCGGAGTCTTGGTGGAACATTGAAATTTTCCCTATGAATTCTCAATGAATTGTTTATTTTTGTACTTTGTGTCAAATTATTTCTCCTTTTTTTCGTTTGTCAGGCTTTTATTAGCAATAATAATGTTATTCAAGATTGTGACCAGTTATCCTGTCAATTATAAACACAGTGATTTGACTGTGACTCTTCTGTGCTTGGGGTGTTTGAATGTAGTTGGAAGCTTTTCTATGCAATTGAAATTAAATTACATTTAGTTAAAAGGAACTTTTTTGTTAAGTTTTGAAAATGAAAACAATCTATAAAAATATTTCTTCATTTTAAATGGTTCAAGGTTTCTATGTGTAGAACTGTCTTAACTTCTCCATAATCGAAGATATCATTAGATGTTTGGTGTATAACGTTTTATTCGATTTTAGTATATCATGATTTCCCATTTAAGTACAGACCAAGTATTGTTGTCTAAACTGCTATGAGAACTATATAAGTTTCTGGGTGACTCAGGGTTGGCTTGAGCGTGCAGAAGAATGCTTGTTAGGCAAGAGAGATCAGTTAGCTTCAGAAACGTTTCACGACAATGACATAAATACTCTTTATGATCTGAAGGCACAGGTAGGCTGTTTTGTGTTTTGTTGTTGTTGTTGGACTGTTATTGTGATTTCTTTAGTTATTCCTCTCTTGCAGCTATTGCTTTCTTTGTTGGAAGAGGTTTTTCAAAATTTTTATAATCACATTCGAGATAATTGAAACAATATTCAAGTGACTGGAGTTTCTAAAGCCGTTTTAATGTATATTAGGTTTCAAAAATTCCTATTGTCCTTCCAGAAAAGGAACTTCTGGAAAAGCTTATCCAAAATGTTGAAATGTGGCAAGCATGTGCTAGGGAGCTGCTCAAATCACCTGTTAAACTAGAGGTATTTTGTTGTTGTTTGTATAATAATATATCCTTGTAATTCCATTTAGTTTCTAGTATGTTAATTGAGTTTTTGTTTCTCTTACAGCATTTCTCTGATATTTCTTGCAATAGTTATTTTTAAAATTTTGTGCATCTGTGTTTAAGGACCTAGAAGTTGCATTGCGAAATGCGGAGGACTTTCATATAAGCATACCTGAATTACATTTACTGAGACAATATAAGTGCAATGCTTTATCCTGGATTGAGCGTTGCCACAGTATTCTTGACAATGTCCATGAAGAGATAGACTATAGTAAAGTTGTTGAGGATTTGACATCAGTTTTGTCAGAGGGAAGGACCATGAGAATTCAAGGTATGAACAACTTCTAGCCTGTATATGTGACTTGGATCTGCTTTACCAAATAGCTGAAGAAATGATAAACTGTTATTGTGAAGGTTAATGTCTTCTTGTGCTTGATCGATACCTGATTATAGCTGAATACTTTCACTGAATGCAGTAAAAGAATTGGACATTGTGGAAGTGGAGCTTAGGAAATTTTTGTGGAAGGAGAAAGCATCAAAGGTGGGTTCAACTAAATTGCTCTTCTATTACTTTTTGGTGGTTTGTGTTCCATGTGTGAAGATGAGTTGTCAGAGATGATCGAAATGTGCCTTAAGATTCAGCAGGGGGGAGTGTAGATAACTTCAAGCTATGCATTTGTTTTGCACACCTGTAAAATAGAGCACATGACTTTTGTGATTGGAAATATTTAGTCAGATATTTCACATGACTAGGGATGCATCTAATCGATTTTCAAAGCAAGTGCAATGGGATCTGAATATGTCAATTCATGCATTTCTTTTGCTCACTTGTAAAGTAAATTGCACAATTTTTTGGTTGGAAATATTTTCTTAACGTCTTGCTTGACAAGGGATGCAACCTTTCAGTTATGAAAGCAGTTGTAGTACATTTTGTGAATGTCAAGGTATGGAATTCTTTTGCATATTTGTTGTACAAATTTCACTTCATGATATGTATAACTGAATGCAAGAGCTTAATATAGAACTGGAATTAAAATTTGATGGAACACCAATGGAATTTTTCCCTTTTAAAAACAAATACTATAAAGGTGCAGGTCAAGTGTGGAGAATCGGAGATATAACATATCTGAACTTGGGATCAACCTGTCTTGTTATGGTCTGTAGTGAGAAATACTACTGTTGAATCTCAAAACCAGGAGGCTTAAAATCTGTGGTGGAAAAAGAATATTCATCTCATTAACCATGGATTCATATTTACAATGATACAATACAATAGAGTGACATCCTAGGAAGGCAGGTGCTCCATTTGCTCGAGTTCTCTCCAGATAACTTGCCCTCTAAAAAAACTAAGTGTTCATCTCAAGGATCCAAGTGATGGAATAAGGCAATTGAGAGATAAAGAAGACGCCAAAAGTCACACTTTAAGTTCCCAAAATTGATAAAGTAGCTAAACTATGGTTGCCTTGCATGAGAGACTGTTCTACTTAGTTTCAGTGATGTGCATCGACCAAACTAGAGTAGATCTGACCTTTTCTCTCTAGATAAGGCACACTACGCATGGGTGAAGTGCAATAGGAGAGAGAATATTTGCTTTAATTTAAGCACTGAACACATTATTAAATGCAAAAACTCACTGATGACTAATCACTAATCAAACAATAGTCTGAAAATATAATTGCTAAAATTACAAACCTTTAAATTAAGAAAATGAAAGAAAAGATGGCTTATCACTAGTCCATAGTCAATAAAAAAATAAAAGCTCCTAAAAAGTGGGAACACTTAATTTATAGGATATGAAGGAAGTCATCTAAAACACAGGTTTGGAGCAACAAAAACTAGCACCTGTAAAGTAAAACACATTGTTTCTATTGGAAATATTTGCTCAACATCTTGCGTGATTGAGATGCATCTATCCTTTCTCAATTGTAATGCATTTTGAGAATGCCTTAAATTTAACTGAAAGACAGTTAATAAATTTTGGGTAGGAGGCCAGCTCTGCTAGATAAATATTGATGTAACACTTGCAATACTTATGTAATAAGTCAACTGGTTATTGTTATAGGTTAGAGGTATTATGATATGAAGGTTTCTATTTGTGGGGGATAGGGATAGCAATGGGCCAGGGGATAGAAATGACAATTTTCAAAACAGAAGTGCATGGGGTTGGATCACATAAAATTTTAAAAAACATAACCAAAATTGATCTAAAACAATAAGTCTTACAACATAAAATAATATGATTCATTGATTAATGATATTAGAAGACTCGACAATTAATATTCATGAAGAATTTTAGATGAAAATCGAAAACTAATATTGCAGTGAATGACATTATCATAAAATTTGTGTTTAATTTTTGAACTTAAATTGTTCAAACCGATTACGTCCAAAAAAGGGTGAGCTACATTTGAAAATCAATGAAACATTGTAAATACTTGATGTAAGACTCAAGACTCAAGTCTCCAACAAGATCTTCATTGGATGTGCGATGTATTGTGCGCATTTGATTTGTGTTGTGCTCTTGACTTGCGAGAAATTCCAGAATACCAAATATGCGAAGAAATACAACCCAGATAACGGAATAAAATGAGAAAAACAGCAAGTATTTTATTATTCAGAGATGAAAGCAATGTTCACTTGCCTCTTCTAGGGGGCAACCTCCTGTTGAGCAGAGCTCGATTACAAAATAAGACTTGATATTTCTCAATGGTGAGTCTCTATCCTTTATATAGGATTCATAAATACAATACCATGGGTCATTACCATGGTTCTCTCAATACCATCTATCTAATACCATGGTCCGTTTGCAACTAACTGTGGTCCCTTTCTTAAATGCGGGTTAACCACTTACAATTATTAATGCGGGCTTTATGACTCTTTAACTAACCATAACTATGACTCGACCCTGTTACATAAATAAAGGGAGTAGGGTTGGACCCTAACATGCCCTCCCCCATAAAAAGCAGCCTTGTCCTCAAGGCTGACACTGCGGAAACTGTTGAAGAATAGTGGCTGATTCCCAAGTTGCATCTTCTGGAGAGGTTTCTTTCCACTTGACGAGGACTTCCTTGATTGTGCGGCCTCGCAGATGTCGTTCTTGTGTATCGAGGACTTGTTCAAGTTGGAGCCTGAGTGAATCTTCTTCATCCAATTCAGGTAGACTAGTTTGAATTTTGCAATTGTTCCCCACCTTCTTGAGGCACGATACATGGAAGACTGGATGGATTTTTGAAGTTGGTGGCAAGGCCAGCTTGTAGGCTATTGCACCAATGTGTTGAAGTATTTGATAAGGTCCGTAAAATTTTGGAGCTAATTTTTGGGATCCCTTCTCTTTGAGCGATGGTTGCTTATATGGTTGCAGTTGTAGGAATACCTGATCCCGTTCTTGAAATGTGAGCTCGGAATGATGTTGGTCAGCCTGGCTCTTCATTCGATTTTGACCTTGATGGAGATTATCTTTGAGACGGGCTAGTATGGCTGCACGATTCTGTAGGAGTTGATCCACTGCTTGCACCTTAGAGCATTCAGGGATATAAGAAATAGGTGAAGGTGGGAGTTGGCCATACACTGCTTCATATGGAGTCATCTTGGTGGCTGCATGATAGTTAGTATTATACCACCATTCAGCTAAAGGTAGCCACTTTACCCATTGATGTTGCTTTTTTGAAGTGAAACACCTCAAGTATGTCTCCAAACATTTGTTAACTGCTTTAGTTTGACCATCAGTTTGGGGATGATAGGAAGTACTGAGTTGGAGTTGGGTGCCTTGTAGCTTGAAAAGTTGTTGCCAAAAGTTGCTGGTGAAAGTCGGGTCACGATCAGACACAATGGAAGTGGGCATGCCATGCAGTTTGAAGATCTGGTCCATGAAAGCTTGAGCCACCAAAGTGGTGGTAAATGGGTGGGGTAGAGCGCAAAAATGAGCATATTTAGGAAGTCTGTCCACAACCACCATGATGACTGGTTTGTTGCCGGACTTCGGAAGACCAGTGATGAAATCCATAGAAACATCCGTCTAGACTGTGGCAGGGATTGGCAATGGTTGTAAGGTGCTTGGTGACTTGACTGTTTCTCCTTTGTGGCATTGACACACATCACATTCAGCTACAAAAGTAAGAATGTCAGTTTTCATGCTTGTCCAAAAGAAAAACGATGAGTGCGGGCATAAGTCTTCTGAAAGCCTGCATGGTTTGCAGTGGGAGGCGAGTGCAACTCTGCCAAAATGCACGTTTTGAGGGTGGATGTCGGCGATATAACTACTCCATCCTTGTAGCTAAGAATCTCATCCTTCTAAGAGTAGCCAACTTAGGAATTAGGATGTGCTCTCAATTTATTAATGAGTTGGGAGAGAGGGGTGTGAAAACCATTCCTTGCGATCTTCTTCAATCGAATCTGGTATGGGAAGAGAGATTGATAGCAGGGTGCTTTCATCCTCAAATTGGTGTGATAAAGCATCCGCTACTATATTGTCACGCCCTTTCTTGTAAATTATCTCATAATCATATCCCAACGTTTTGGCTAGCCATTTATTTTGTTGGGGCGAGGATAGACATTGTTGCAAAAAATATTTGAGGCTTTGATGGTTTGCGTGGATTTGGAAACGCCGCCCCAATAAGTATGGTCACCAGGTATCTACTGCATGTAAGATGGCCATCATCTCCTTCTCATAGGTAGATTGTCCTAGATGTTTCCCACCCAGTTGTTGGGTGGTGAAAGCCAAGGGTCGACCTTCCTGCTTTAAGACTGCACCAATACCAGTATCGGAAGCATCACATTCAATCACAAAAGATTTGGTGAAGTCGGGTAGTGCCAATACGGGAGTGGAACACATGGCCTATTTGAGAGCCATAAATCGCTGTTGTGCTGCATCAGTCTAGGGGAATGAATTTTTCTTGAGAAGGTTAGTGAGGGGTCTAGCAATGCGACCACAATTGCGAACAAATTTGCAATAGTAGCCGGTGAGACCTAAGAATCCCCTCAAACTCTTCAAGGTTTTTGGTTGGGGCCAATCTTGCATTTGCATGTATCTTTTTGGGATCCACCCGGACACCTTCACGACCCACAATGTGGCCCAAATACTCGACTTCTTCCTTGCCAAAAGAGCACTTGGACAATTTGACAAATAATTTGTGATTCCGGAGCAGTGGCAAGAGTAGGCCTACATGGTGAAGATGTTTTTCCCAGGTTAGGCTGTAGATGAGAATGTCATCAAAGAAAACGAGGACAAATTTTCGGAGATATGGTTTTAGCAGGTCATTCATGAGGCTTTGAAAAGTGGATGGGGCATTACAGAGACCAAATGGTATGACCAAGAATTCATAATGGCCTTCATGAGTTTGGAAAGCTGTCTTGGGAATGTCTACTTCTTTCATGCATATTTGGTGATAGCCAAAGTGAAGATCTAGCTTCGTAGGGAATTTGTCTTTGATAGTGAGCTTGTTGAGGGCCTTGAAGTCTGGACACATGTGCCATTCCCCATCTTTCTTGAGCACCATGACCACTGGTGATGAATAAGGACTGATGCCAGGACGAATAACATCGGCTTCAAGGAGTTCCTTGATGAGTTTTTCAATTTCATTCTTTTGGGCGAAAGGATATCGATATGGGTGTACATTCGACGGTTGTGCCCTTGGGACCAAAGTGATGCCATGATCATGTTCCCCTCTAGAGGGTGGAAGCTCTTTAGGTTTGTCAAATACCTGCTGGTGGCGGTTTAAGACCTGTTGCAACTCAGGATGAATATGAAGAGTAGTGGGCTTGATTGCCTGGATGGCATTAAATTGGGCGATAACTCCATGATGGCCCTTTTTCAACAACTTTTCCATTTGATCCGAGCTGATGATAGAAGGAGCACTTGCCTGGAGTCCATAGAGGGTATGCATGTGGTCATTCTTCTTAAAAGTCATGTATAACTCCTGGAAATCCATTGTGATTGGGCCTAATGTGCGAAGCCATTCAACACGCAAAACAATGTCACAACGACCGATGTTAATCACAAACATGTGGGTCTTTAGGTGGTAGTCTCCCATCTGAAGTTTGATATTTTCGCAACGGCCTTCACATTTCATTGTCTGCCCATCAACAATCTAGACCTGGAAATTAGAGACTGCCCTGACAAAACAATGAACAACTTTGGCGACTCGCTGATGGATAAATTTATGAGTGCTACCACTATCAATCAATACTACTACCAGGCGATGTTTAATAAAGCCTCTGATTTTGAGAGTTTGGGGGCGCAAAAATTCCTACCAAAGCATGTAGCGAGATAACTAGTTACTCTGGCGTAGCTGGGAGCTCATTGTCCTGTTGGGTGTCCTCAAATTCGTCCTCTAGTCCCTCAAGGGATGGGGCTTCCTCAGATGAGCTAAGATCAGTAGCATCAATTTGAAAGAGCTTGTGTTCCTTGCATTTATGCCCTGGGGAGTATTTGTCATTACAGTAGTAGCACAATTCCTGTCTTCTTCTTTTAGCGATTTTTGCTGGAGACACCTTTTGAACCTAAAGTGTTTGGGTAGGGCCTCGAGCCAGTGGCCTTCACATTTCATTGCCCCCCCATCAACAATCTGGACCTGGAAATTAAAAACTGCCCTGACAAAACAATGAATAGCTTCGGGGACTCGTTGATGGATAAATTTATGAGTGTTGCCACTATCAATCAATACTACTATCGGGCGCTGTTTAATAAAGCCTCTAATTTTGAGAGTTTGGGGCACAGAAATGCCCGCCAAAGCATGTAGCGAGATAATTGGTTCCTCTGGCGTAACTGGGAGCTCATTGTCCTGTTGGGTGTCCTCAACTTCATCCTTTGGTCCCTTAAGTGGTGGGGCTTCCTCAGATGAGCTGGGATTAGTAGCATCAGTTTGAAAGAACTTGGGTTCCTTGCATTTATGCCCCGGGGAGTATTTGTCATCATAGTGGTAGCACAATCCTTGTTTTCTTCTTTTAGCCATTTCTGCTAGAGACACCTTTTGAACCTTAAGTGTTTAGGTAGGGCCCCGAGCCTGGGTGGGGCATCCCTTTGCTATGAAATTTGGACAAGTGACTGGGTAGCTAAACCACGTTCCACTTCGATGGCCTTTGTGCAAGCGTCCATCCATGTAAGTGGGTGGTGCATCTGAACATGGGCTTGGATGGCTTCTTTGAGACCACTTATAAAACATTCCAAGTAGAATTCATCTCCCAGACCTTCTGTGCGGATGGCCAATGTCTCAAAGGCTGCAATGTAGTCTTTTACTGTGCCTGTCTGTCGGAGCTTAGTAAGGCGACCCAAAAAATTAGACTCTCTGTCAAAGCGGTCACAAAGAGATTTTGAGAACACATGCCAAGTTATGTTTCCTGGGATAGCATTTCTGATGCCGCTGCCACCATTGCCATCTCTCTTGGTCTAAGTAAAGGTCTCCCACATGTAGTTTAGTTTGATCATCTCGGACATCATTTAGAATGAAATATTATTCCATTTGTGCTACCCATATTGCCGAATTAGAGCCATCAAATTTATACATGTCCAGCTTGGGTGTCCGAGGGTGGGAATGTGGGTGATTTCCATGGAAGTGAATATCAATGTTGCGAAAATCGCGATCGAGATTAAATTGGCGAGGGGAAAAAATCGGAAAAAATCATAAAAATTGGGAAAAATCTGTAAAAATCGGGAAAAAATCATAAAATACAAAAATATTCATTTTTTTTTTCAATTTTTTTTAATATCTAAAGCATTTATAACATAAAATAAATACATTGACACATAAACATGATCAAAGAACTAATATATAAGATGTGTAATATCATTTCTAGTTCTACATCAAACATAGTAGTGAATCATGTGCTAAATAGTAAGTCCTGACTGCTGAGTCCCAACTTAGTCGAAAGGCATCTTCTCTCAACCCCTTCTACTGGCCAGTGAGTGGCAGTTCAACAAAAAATATAATAATGTATCTCATATCATGAATCATAATGTCATTCATATACAATGAAATGAACCAAATAACTATTACTACTGATTTCCTCTGCCCCTCTTGCGAGAAAATAGATGTAGATGCTGGTGGAGTTGGCAGTGGACTTTGCTGTGCTTTAGAAGCTGAAGAACTGGGAGCTACAAGAGGTAGACCGCATCCTCTACTGGTGGCAGTGGTAGCCTAGGTAGGTGGTGTCACCTCCTCCTCTTGTTGCTCTTCCTCCTCCCCCTCTACGCCTTCCGCTACCTCTTGCTCTAACCAATCATCGACGGACTCCATGAGAGGCCTCTCGGCATCAACCCTCCATGCAACAGTGGTGTCAATCCCATCCAATGAGATGGCTTCGATATCAGGTATCCTCTCAAGTTGCCTCACCCATAATGGAAGATTGTAGTAGACGTAGACCATGTCATTAAGTTGCTGGGACTCCAACCTGTACAGAGATCATAAAGTAATAATTATAAAAAATTATTATTTAATGAATTGAAAAAATTAATTGGAAATTTGGAATATTTTAAGTTTTAAGTTTAACCTGTTGCGTTTCTTGTTGTGTATTTTTTCAAATACACTACAGTTGCGCTCGCATCCTGAGGAGCTACATGTAGGATTCGAATGGCAAGCTTCCATAGATGGGGTACCATGGCACCATAGCGAGTCCACCATGCATCTACAACAAAATTACAAATAAGATAAACATAAGAAAAAAATGAAATTTGCAAGTTGAAGCAAAATATGAAGTTATGAACTTGAAGGGACAATGAAATTTGAAACAAACTAAAAAATAGCTCGCATTTTAGTCTTCCTATCAACCACAACCATCTCAAAGCTAAATGTGCCACTTGCCATTCTATCTATCTCCATTTTTTTGGAGATTTTTTCACGTTCTACTGGATATCACACCATCCTTTGAACACAGGTTAAGAATCCATCCACAATTTCAGCATTAAATAAGAACCCACATGGGTAAGAAAATGCGGGGTTCAGGTAGATCCCTGCAGCATGAATGGGACAATGGAGTGTGTTGTTCTATCGTTCATCAATCACTTCTCATAGGAGTTGTTTCTGAAACCCTTCATCTCCCTTATCATCATAGTAGGCCCAAATGGATTCTTTGGCTCTGTCCATGGCCTCATACAAATAATCCATTGCGGGCTTCTCACCATCAACTAATCGAAGAACTTTTACCAAAGGTTTAGTAACGCTGGACACCCCTTGCACCCTTGCCCAGAAGTTTTCCTGGTATGAAATTAATTTGCATATGGCCTCTTCCTCTGGTTTACGACTAAATGTCAAAGCACGCTACTCATCTGAAAGAAACATTCTCTTCACATCCCACATAGAATTCAAGAGGGGTTGAAGAGATATGAAACTGGTGGCAAACCGTGTAATGGCGGGGCGCACCAACTCCTTGTTGTTGGTGAATTTTCTCATCAAGCTAAGCATAGATATTATATATAAATTTTGTAATGTTTTTTAATGAGTAAACAATATCTTTGACAAAGGAAAATTTTCCTATGTCCTCCAACATCAGATCAATACAGTGTGCATCACAAGGTGTCCAAAATAAAGTAGGATGCCTCTCCATAAGCATCTTGCTAGCGACAATATAATTTGCAGCATTGTCCGTTATGACTTGGTCAACATGTTTTGCACCCACCTCCAAAATAAACACATCCAGCAAATCACATAATAATTTCACATCTTTGATATGTGAAGATGCATCAACATATTTCATAAACATTGTTCCCTTGGGACAATTAACGAAGAAGTTTATAAGGGTTCTCCCTTTTGGTCGGTCCAACCATTTGACATCACAGTGCATCCTGTTTGTGCCCATGATGCCCTAAAATCCTCCAATCTTTTGGTGCTGCCAACCTTTTCATCTTGAAGAATGCGACCTTTAAAGTCATCATAATAAGGGATTTTGTACCCTAGACCAACAATTGCAATAACATCAGCAACAGGTTGGAAAAATGGATTATTCCTTGCAACATTGAAAGGAATATCACTCCAAAGGAGAAACTTGCCCAACTCGTCACCTTGTTCTTTCTCCTTTTTTTTAAGCATTGAAGTGATATATGGTTGTGAATCAGCCGTGGTTCTAGGAACAAAAAATGATGAGGTAGCTTAGGTTGGTTGTAGACATTGATGCTGAAATAGAACCAGTGCCACTTCCATATTCACATCCTAACACACTCCCTGCTAGTTGTTTCTTCAGATCTGCTTTGGTCACTTTGTCTTGCTCTAATTCTTCCAATGATCTCATCGCTCTTCGGATGATTTCCACATTTGTATTGGTGCAAGGCCCTATATCACCTCCAGGGATTTGTGCAAGGTGATACTTCAATCTATAAACCCCCCCTGACATATGCTACCCACACAACTTGCAAGACAAGTTTATTCTATCAAACCCTCCATTAGGTTCACCAAATTTCCACAGAGGGTCCAATTTCCTTGGCATGTTTGTCACTTGATTGAGCTCTTGAGTTTTAATGTATGATGAAGTTTGAAGTTGAACCTATGGCACAATAAGAATTGCAAGTTAAAAAAAAAATTACATACATGACAAAACACATTGAATTTTTGACAAACAAAAAAAAAGCCTCAAACACAATCCAACAATAATAGAAAAAATGCACATTCAAACCCAATAAAAAATGAAGCAAAAAAATAGAGCACAAGAAAAAATTAAACTAATAAATCTAATGACCAAGTTTTACATTTTTGACCAAAATGAATCCTCTCCACTCTATGCAACAAAAATGAAAAAAAAAACACTATCAAATCCACTCAAAAAATCATTGATAATAAATGGGTTATAGAAACCCAAACAAAAACAAGAAAAAAACCAAAAACAAAATGGCTAAATTGGGTGTACATACTTGGAAACCATGGTTCGCCGAAAAAATTTGGTCCAAACACGAAGTTCTCTTGCTTGGGATGCTAAAATCTCTTGTTTTTCTTCTCTTTTGCCCTAGTAGACGCCTTCCTCTCCTCCTCAACTCTCAAACAAGTCTGAGATTTGCTAAAAATGAGAAATAAAACTCATCAATTTGCTTATAAAACACGTTGTCCTTCAGGGTCACGATTTTTTTTTGTTCGAATTGCGATTTTTTTGGAGAAAATTGCGATTAAAATTTTTTTTTTTAGTAAAAATCGGATGATAATACCAGTTGAGTCAAAAAATCGCAATTAAATCGCGATTTTCGCAACACTGGTGAATATAATGGCTAGACTCTCCTTCAAGGTCTTCATTAATACCACATGCCTTCGAATGCAACCTTGACGTGTTCAGTTTGAATTGTGCCATGAATCCCTGCGTCTGGTCTGCTAGGCTCTGGAAAGCCTCCAATTTTTGTTGAAGGCTAATGATCTTCTCGTTGGCCATGACTTGAGCTCTAGTTTCTACCATACACAGATCTTGGTCACTTGTCATCACTTGGAAAAAATTTGGGACCCCCGAAAATTGAAGCTGACAAGTGAATGGTATCGCTATGATCAGCGTGTCGTCTTGAATCTTATGGGCTAAGTCTCTTGTAAGCATCCTGGTAAGGCCTCTAATTTTTTTTTTTTTTGTTAACTCCAAACGGAGTTTTACTCCTTGCTGATCGATATTACAGTGGCCAAATTCCAGAAAACTTGATC
This sequence comes from Pinus taeda, assembly GCA_000404065.3. Taxonomy (NCBI): domain Eukaryota; kingdom Viridiplantae; phylum Streptophyta; class Pinopsida; order Pinales; family Pinaceae; genus Pinus; species Pinus taeda. The sequence goes on along the minus strand of APFE030911891.1, from coordinate 117,993 downwards.
CTACCCAATGTCCTGCGAAAATCGGCCTAAACTATAGGAGCCACAAGCCTCACTGCACAGATGGTTAGAGCTACCTGCGAAACCCCAACGACTGAATGTGAGTTGGACTCTGGTGGCGATAGATCCCCAACTGCTAGATCTGAATGGTACTGTGGCAATAGAACCTCAACTGGTGGATTTGATTGTTATGGCGGCGACAGAACCCCAACTGCTAGATCTGATCTTGCAAATATGATAATGGGCGATTTTCAAAGAGTCGAGGGAACTATGGTCTCAAAGGAGTGTCATGTGCTACAGATTGCAATATACATAAGGGTCCAACAATAGTACTCGACACAATCTTTCGGGGCACTAAGGAGGATCAACTATACCCTTAGCTGTACTACTCGACTACCCTATTGTACGCATGAGTAATCTCCCCGAGTGCTGTTCTGAGTGTACTGTAGCAGCAAGACGACCGACAGTTTATCTAAGGTGAGGTTTCAATTGAGCCTAGGGGGATTTCGATATACCCAGAGGGTACGTGGAAGGCAGTCCGTGCACGGTTCTGTCTAATGTGCTACTTCTCGAATGGGTACCCACAGGGGTTACAAGGGAGTCCAACAAGCGTGACCACCTCTTGTATTTCCTGTGTGCATGCCTCCCCAAATCCACAGGTTTATGCGCTCAATGACATATCCCATGGTTTAAAGATGCCGAAACACTTATCTAGCCTAAAAAAAATTTCTGTCAAAAATGGAAGTACCACCGGCCCTGGAAAGTGCTTTGATACCACTTGGTATGCTGTTGATCTACGAGAAATTCTAGAATACTAAATATGCGAAGAAATACAATGTAGAACACATAATAAAATGAGAAAAACAAAAAGTATTTTATTATTTAGAGATGAAAGCAATGTTCACTTGCCTCTTCGAGGGGGCAACCTCCAGCTGAGCAGAGCTCGTTTACAGAATAAGACTCAATATTTCTCAGTGGGGAGTCTCTATCTTTTATATAGGATTCATACATACCATACCCTGGGTCATTACCAATGACCCATGGTTCTCTCAATACCATCTATCTAATACCATGGCTTGTTTGCAACTAACTGTGGTCTCTTTCTTAAATGCGGGTTAACCACTTACAATTATTAAAACAGGCTTTATTGACTCTTTAACTAACTATAACTATGACTCAACCCTATTACATAAATAAAGGGGGTAGGGTTGGACTCTAATAATTTGTTTGCTTGGTCTTTAGTGGCATTCATGTGTTGTTTTTGTTGGTGGTTTTGGTGATGGAGCTTGCTGGTTGTTTTCTCTAGTTTTCATGGATTGGGTTGAAGTGGTCCTTGTGATATTTGTTATGGTCCTTTTCTTCTAGTAGGGGTTGTTGGCTAGTTGTTATTGTCGTGTTAATTTTGTTGAACTTTTGGTTCCCCTTGTAGGCACATCAGTGTGCATGTTTATCTTCTTCCTTTTTATGTTTTGGTTGTAGGGGTGATTTTGATGCCTAGTTTTCTCCCTCATGTTGTTCCCCCTCATCATTCTTCTCGTCTTTTGTTTATTCATGCTCTACAATTGCTTAATCCTTTATGGTAGTAATTTTTCGAGCCTTGGGCACTGATACAGTTCTTTGCATAGGTCATTATCTAATTTCTCAAATAGTATTGTCACCCCATCATTAATATAATGGGGAAGTTCATTCATGTTCAACCTGTTGCTACCCTTATCAAAGCCGAGTTGATTGCGATGCTTCGTTTCCTATTAATGCTTGTCTTTATAATTTGATGATGTCGTCTTCCTTTGGTGTGATAATGTGTCAAGGCCCTTCTCTATAATCTAGATTCGGTTGTCAAAGCCCTTCTCTAGCCTCATCATTCTTCTCATCTTTTGTTTATTCATGCTCTACAATTGCTTAATCCTTTACGATAGTAATTTTTAGAGCCTTGGGCATTGATATAGTTCTTTGCATAGATCATTATCTAATTTCTCAAATAGTATTGTCAGCCCATCATTAATGTGATGGGGAAGTTCATGCATGTTCAACCTATTGCTACCCTTCTCAAAGGTGAGTTGATTGTGATGCTTCTTTTCCTATTAATGTTTGTCTTTATAATTTGATTAAGTCTTCTTTCTTTGGTGTGATAATGTTTCAAAACCCTTCTCTATAATCTAGATTCGATTGACCAAGAAATGAAAGAACACATATTGCAACAATAACACAAGAACAACATTGAGAGCAACGTATTATAGTGAAAAAACCAAATTTTATTAATGAATAAACTAGTGAAAAATAATGCGATATACAAAAGAATACAAAGTGCTAGAATGGTAGTAGCTTGTATTTGAGAAGAGAAGTGATGTTTTTTCATATACGCAAAAGGACACGTAAGGAAAGGGTGAAGTTGCATTGTATAATAATGCCTACAAACATAAGAAGGAAACACCCTAAAATGCAAGAACCCTAACCCTAGCATGATTAGGGCTTAGTGAGAACACTGAGATGGATGAATTTAATTTGTCTAGACAAAGGGAAGCCTCATCGAGATCATGATTTTTTTTAAATGCTACCTTTTGGGCCTTATCTAGCTCATTGCAAATAATACTAATAGACTAAGTTATGGCCTTGATTGGTGAGTGTAGATGTGCCCATAAATGCATGGGAGGGGCTAAAAAAATACTGTAGAAAATATTGTCTTAAAAGCTGGCAATGTCAGGGTCATTGTTTAAATGGCTTTCAATTAACACTTTGATTAGTGCTTCCTCCTTGAGTGGTAGTTGTTCCCTTTGTGTCAAGTTCTTATACTATATCAGGGAACTTTGGTTGGACTTGGTTCATGGTAAACCTATTCCACTAGTGAGGATGAGGGCCTACATTGACACTTCAATATAGTTGTTTGTCTTGTTGGTAGGTGCTCTTCACCTTGTTTGACATGGGACATGTTGATCCCAAAAGCATGAGATAGGCAAGGTAGAAATACAAAAAAGTGAAATATAGACATAAATATCCAAATTAGAACATTTACAAATATTGATACCACTAGTTACTGCATTGTTGATGATCAAACCGGAAAGAAATTAAAATGTTTAATTAAATAAAGGGTTAGAAATTAGAACCAAAATTGTAGTTTTCTCATTAAGGCATTTGAAGTGCTCAAAATCAAAATATTTTACATAGATACTCAATTACTAATATTGTAGGTGGGAATGTCAATAGAAAATACAAAATAGGGTACATACTAGAACTGTATATGTAAGAATCTCAATTTCATTGGTCATTAATAATACTCCTTCATGTAAGAATCATCAAAGATTGTGACTGTTGCCATTTCCCTTTCCTCCATTCTCTTCCTCCTCTTCCTCCTCCTCCTCAATATTCAATCCAAGATGTACATTTGTTGGTGGGTAGGATGACCCTTGAAGAGGATGACTATCATCAAGAGTGATCGACTCTAGCATTAGTTCTTTAAGATCCAAGTTGGCTAATGTCAACTCAATGTTGTTGTTCAAACCCATGTCATCAATAAATACATCCCACATATTTGACCTTCCTTTCAATTACTTCATACCTCATCCTATAAATAAGAGTAGGTTGGATTGCACATACACTATTTTTTTGTTTTCCTTGGGTTACCCAATCTTGCCCTTTTTTAAAGTTAGTGAATTTCCATATGTGCTACAATTCCTTTGGCGAGAACATGATGAAGTAACTTTAGAGAGGAGCCTCATGCCTAACTACTATAGAATAGTGCACATTGCTCCATGAGTACCCCACCAAGAATAAGGGTTCTTAATCTTCCAATTTGTGCGCACATTTTTACCCACCAAAATTGGGTAACCCTTATGAGAAACTTTTCTCCTATTCATCTCTTACAATCGACAACCAACAACCTTGAGAGCCACTTTGTAGCTGATATGACATACCATTTATATCTTCGCCATTTGCATCAGTCATATGCTACCTCACCCATTTGCCGAGAGCTCATGTTGGAAGGTGGGCTTTTGATCAAACGCTACTTTATTCATTATGCAATGAAGTGGTTATGCTTGTTGTATTTGGACATTTTAACATGGATCATGGGGTGACTTGGAAGAAAGAATTGTCTTAGCAGTGGTCTTGTTCCCTCACCTGAAATGGCGGGTTAATTTTCTATCCTAGCCTAAGGGAACCTCCCCTAATGACCTATGGCTTTAGGAAGGGGCATTACTCGGGAAGCCATGATTGAGATAGCGTAGCCCCATCTATCCCTATTACATACTTACCACTTTACGTAATGAACCCTTATTCCACCTCCCTTCTTCAAATCAACTAACCATTGGTTTGTAAAAATTTCTGTTTTTCCATCCCGGTTTTCAGTTTCTCCTTATTTCTCCCATGTAGTTAAATGCCCTTTCCCATAAACATACATTCAACAGGCTGGAAAAAATAAATTTGCTGAAAACACAAATTCTGGAAAATTTACAGAATACTGGAAATTGCAGAAATAAAAATCAGCAGTAATAAACAACCATTAAAACACATTAAAACACTGATATTTTTGGTCAACGTGACCCTGGAAAAACCCCCTACAACTCTTGGGGAAAACCAGTTTGAGAGCTCTTCTTTATTTCTGAAAAAAGCCTTTTTACAGCAAGAAAATATTCAACAAAAATCAGCAAGTAAACTTTTACAACTTATCTCAGCCTTGCTGAAAAATTGCCCTGCTGAAACTTCGCTGTTGTTACTCCACTGCTGAAACTCCGCTGCTGATACTCCGCAGCTCACTGTCCAGAAATCTCCCTTGCTCTCTTGCTCTCCTTCTCTCAATCTGCTCATGAAGGAATTGAATCGAATGTGATCTTTTCCTCCTTTTCCTCCCTTAATATAACTCCAAGTGACTTTTGGGTGATCTCTAAATCCAATGGCTGAAATAGATTTAGATCAACGGCTGAGATTAAATGCACATTTAAATCTCACTTTCTATTTTTTAATTCACCCACTTTAATAAAGACCCACTTAGTCATTTATTTCCAAAGTCACTTTTCCTTTCTAATTTTTCATGACTTTATAAAAGTCACTTTAAAATTAGACTTAGTAACTTTATCACTTAAAATCACTTTTAAATTAGATTTTAACTTTATAAAAATTATAAAGTCACTTTAGGAGAAAAATTAAAATCTCTTGGACAC
>APFE030911891.1:50986-105671 GCA_000404065.3 Pinus taeda | reverse complement strand
TTTTAACTTTATAAAAATTATAAAGTCACTTTAGGAGAAAAATTAAAATCTTTTGGACACTTTTCCCTAGGCCAAAGATCAAAGCCTAAGGGAACCACCTGTCCTCTGGTACCAAATTTCAACATGGTTCATTGGGATTTGGTATCCGCACATCCTCATACCTTGGGTAAGGCTTGGAAATGCACCCTGGGAGGTTGATGCAGCTAAAAGAAAAGGAGAGAGCATATGATGGCCACAAGAAAAACAAAAGAAAATTAAAATGAAAAATATGGCCGAGACTTACAAATTAGCATGTGGGCAAAAGCCAAGCACGAGCTCTACCTCTATCATATGGCCATCACTTGGTTCCTGGACCAATGTTGCCCCATCTCATGTAAGACAAGAAAGCCTTTCATGTCCCAAACCCTGATGGGCGATGAACTGCCCCATCCTAAAGGGATTAATAATTGCTATACATCATACAAAGCATGCTATCATTCCTCGAACTATGAGTAGTAATATAAGAAAAGTTCAAGAAAATCCAAAAGGCAATATGAATGGGAGGAAGAACAAAGGCCGAGATAACTCATGCCTCCATGATTGCTCCTTCCTCACATCTTTACCCCAAGGATGAGCTATTCTATCATAGCTAGTCCCTTTTACCATGGCACTTGGTAATGGAGTTCTCTCCCCCTTCGTTCCATCATTATTCACATGGAACCTATTGATTGAGGGATGGATTAAGGACATGTCACTTCCCTTTGGGGGTTGGGAATTCCTAATATGGTTTCCTATTAGACACTCCTACCTAGGGAGGTAACACCATTATGTGACTAAGGTCTCAATTTTGGAAGAGAAGCGACATATGAAGTTTTTTTACGCCCATTTATTTCAAGCTTGGTACACTTAGATGCACTAATGATTAATGTGCTTGATGATGAAAGTTGCAGCGCTAGATATTGTGTGTAATTGGTAGGTGGTTCCATCTATAGGCCTGGGCAACTTAACTGAGGTCTAGGTTCTCCTGAGGGACATGTTGACACCCACAGGTGATGCGGTGAGAGCCATGGGACTCCGGACAATTGTACAACATCACTCATGCACTTTGCCCTATATTATTCATGATATGGTGCACTTGGATGAGTTTTCCCCCACTTGATTTAGCATATATATATGGTGTGGCAGTTGATCTAGGGCCCAGATGAGGTTTGTCTCATGCCTTGAGACATGGGAGGGCTAGCACCATCTTCAACGCCCTAAACATTGGAGTAGATACAAAGATTTTGTCACTTGGAGACACATGAGAACCAATTTTGTGTTGCAAACCCACATTTGGGGGCCACATGATGATTTGCATTGATATAAGAGGCCTTCCACACTTGTCATGGAATCAAAAGGCTTCAATGTCAACCCTAAGGAAGCTAACGCAAGCATGATGTTAGCATTTCAGCTAACATTTGTGGAGATAAAGTTGATTTTGTAAAAGCTACTAGGTCGACTTGTGACATCGACCTTTATTTGCAAATTATTTTATTAGTGGAGGGGCTTATAGGCCAAAATAGGACTTGTTAGACCACATATATATTAAAGAGATCTCATTTGAATCTCTCATCATCATCACACTTGGAATTCAGCCTCATAGAAGAAACTTGCACTTGCTCTTTTCTTGATTATATTGGATCTTGGGTGCATTTTGATGTTTGGACTTGATTTTTGGAAATTCTTTGGAGCTATTCTTTGGATTAATGGATGGATCTCTTGCATATTGTCTGGTAACTGCTTTTAATTATTGAATATTTTTTTCTATGTCTAATGTATGAATGTTTTGTTGAAATATGTAACTAGGTTCAATCTTCATATTGTCTCTTGTACTATTGATCTTATGTATTTGTTGTAAAAGTGAAAGAAAATTATAATTGTCATTTTGTAAAGGATGGGGTTTCATGCTCAAAGACAATTTGTTTTAGGTCAAAGCACCCATTATGTGCTTCTTGGGTTTGTCAGAGTGAAGGAGTCAAAAGAGTCATTGCTATATGTAGTAGTTCCCATTGGGCATCTTGTATCAAGTCAAAAGAATTTATTTGAGTCAAGATTGTGTTAAAAGTCCCTCCAAGACCAAGTCGGCCTACAAGAGAATAAGTCAACCTTATTAAGGGTAACTCTACCTCCTAAGTATCCTATTTATAAGAAGAACTCGACCTCATTTGAAGGATCATTGAAGAAAATTCGATCTCAAGGAGAAGAGCTAGAAAAAAGAACAAGGGACAAGTCAGACTAGAAAACAACAAAATCAAAGTTTTTGTGTCGATCTCTTTCACATGTACGAAGGGGAAGCTATGGTTTTTGTGGCATCAAGGACGGAATTTCAGATCTCCAAGGAAGGTTGGAATTTACGATCAAAAGGCAAGACACTTCATCTATTTGTCAAGGAAAGGAGAATCAAGCCAAGGGAAGGAGAAAGGAGACGTAAGAGAGCCTCTCCATCCCACACATGTGAAGTTGTAGCTACTATAGGAGGGCGGAAAAGTTGCATCCCTGCAGTGAAGGCCAAAATTGTTGCTGGAAGTTCGAAGTTTGTTGTTGGAAGCTGTGTAAGGAAAGTTCATCAAGGAAGGTTGACTTGGTCTTGGAGGGGTCTTTGTCTTGGGTCTAAAGGTCTTGGAATTCATCATTTGAAGATTTTAGAAGAAGAGAAGAATTACTTGTGGGTTTTCCTCTTTAGGAGAGGTTTTGGCCTTGTCTAGCTGCCTGTATCTGGTATCTACTATGTTCTATTGATCTTCATTTGTTTGTTAACTGTTTGATCACTAGAAAACAATAATAATCAAGAAAAAGAACCTAATAATAATAAGAACTACAAGTTGAAGAAAGGAATATCACAAGCAATTATCAAAGTAGAGAGAAATCACGCCAAATCTAGCTGCCCTAGATTTATCAATATGGTATCTGAGCTAAGGTGACGAGGAAAGGCGGCTTGAAGATCATTCAATTGAAAAGGATACATAAGGACCAAATACAAGAAGAAGAGCATGAAGGAGACACAATCATCATATCACAAGGATAATATCATCTTGAAGGAAGAACTCTTGAAAAGGAATACCTCAAGGACCCTCCCTCCATCTTAAAAAAAGGGACTCTACGCATTTGAAGCATCTTGAGAAGTCTCTCACATTCTACATCCAAAGGAAGTAAGAAGAACATTTCGTCATCAAAGGAATCAAAGTGATCTCCCTCATATTGAAGAAAAGATGCACTATCATTTTGAAGGAAGATCATCCCTCATAACGATCACAAGAAGACATCATCATCAAGGAAGCATCTAGAGTATGACATCGTCTTCAAGAAAGCATCTTCATTTATGAAGTAAATACTTTATATTTATGTCTCAACCTACAAATCAAATGACTACTTTCTACAAGGAGAACAATAATTTTGTTGGGACATCAAACTACCTTGCATGGAAGAAGAGAATATATTTGTACTCACAGAAAATTAAGTTTTTGAGTATGTCAAGGGCTCGATCACAAAACTCCATAGGAGCAATCTCAAGCACTATCAAAATATTTTAAAGGAGAAGTAAGGGCTTAAAGAATCCTCATTGAATTTATCAAGGATTCTCTCATTAGCTATGTAGCAAAGTTGAAGACATTAAAAGAAATCTATGACAAGTTGGTGGGATTATTTTCTGTAAGTATAACAAGAGAAATAATATCTTTAAGAACTGAATTATACAAGATGAAAGTATCAAGAGAGGAATGGGTAGCCTCATATCTCGTGCAAGTATCTCAAATAAGAGATCAACTACAATACCTAGGAGAAACAATGTCAGATCTGCAAATGACCACTCTTGTACTCAATGTATTACTAGATGAATGGGACAAATTTGTATCAAGCATCTATGGAAGGCAAGAAACCACTACATTTAGTGATCTATGATCGTTATGCAAGATTGAAGAAACTAGATTAAAGGCAAAGAATGACATTGGATCAAATGAACAAAGTTCAAACACAAGCATATGCAACTATGACAAGGAAGAAAGGAAAATTTTGAAGGTTTGAGCCTCGAAAAAGATTTCAAAAGAAAATTGACATGTCTAAGATTCAGTGCTATGAATCAATGTTGCATTATTCGTTATCGAGATAATATTGGCGCAAGGAAAAAATTGGAAAAAATCGTAATTATCGGGAAATAATCGGGAAACAATCGTTTGGTACAAAAATATTCATTTTAAAATATTTTTTTTTTTAATATCTAAGCCATCTACAACATAAAATTAATACATTGACACATAAATATGATAAAAAAGTAATATATAAGATGTTTAATATCATTTCTAGTGCTAAAATCACACATAACATTGAATCATGTCCTGAATAGTAAGTCATGACTCCTGAGTCCCAACTCAACCTCAAAATATCAACAAAAAATATGATAATGTATCTCATCATGTCATAATGTCATATACAATAAAATGAAGAAAATAACTAAAGTCTAATCCTATTGATTTCCTCTACCCCTATTTCGAGAAAATGCCACAGCTTTCCCTTTCCCTCTAGATGTAGATGCTGGTGCCCGTGCTGGTGGAGATGGCAGTGGAGTTTGATGTGCTCTAGAAGCTAAAGAACTAGAAGTAGGAGCTATATTAGGTAGACCACGTCCTCTACTGGTGGCAGGGGTAGCCCGGGCAGGTGGTGTCACCTTCTCCTCCTGTTCCTCCTCCTCCTGTTCCTCCTGCTCCTGCTCTTCCTCCCCCTCCACTACATCTTGCACTAACCAATCATCAGCAGACTCCATGAGAGATCTCTCGGCCTCAACCCTCCATGCAACAATGGTGTCAATCCCATCCAATGAGATGGCATCCACATCAGGTGTCCTCTCAAGTTGCCTCACCCACAATAGAAGATTGTAGTAGACGTAGACCATGTCATTAAGTCGTTGGGACTCCAACCTATACAAAGATCATGAAATAATAATTAATAATTATAAAAAAATATTGTTTAATGAATTCAAAAATTTATTTGGAAATTTGCAATATTTTAAATGTTTAAGTGTTAACCTGTTGCACTTCTTGTTGTGTATTTTTTCAAATACACTCCACTTGCGCTCACATCTTCAGGAGCTACATGTTTGGCTGAGGATGCGAATGGAAAGCTTTTGCAGAAGGAGTACCCTGCCACCATACATTTTCCACCATCCATCTACAACAAAATAACAAATAAAATTTTAAATAAACATAAGAAAAAATGGAATTTGAAGAGACAATGAAATTTGAAACAAAGTTACATACTAAAATATACCTGACATTTTAATCATCCTATCAGTGACAACCATCTCAAAGCCAAATGTGCCACCTGCCATCCTATATGTCTCAATTTGTTTAGAGATCTCTATACGTTGTTCTGGAGATCGCACCATCTTCTGGACACAGGATAAGAATGCATCCATGATCTCAGCATCAAAATCAAACCCACATGCGTAAGAAAATGCAGTGTTCAGGAAAAGCCCAATAGCATGAATGGGACGATGGAGTATGTTGTTCCATCGCTCACCAATCACTCCCCATAGGAGGAGTTGTCTCTGAAACCCATCATCTCCCTTACCATCATAGTAGGCCCGAATGGCTTCTTTGGCCCTGTCCATGGCCTCATACAAATATGGCTTCTCACCATCAACCAACCGAAGAACATTTACCAAAGGTTTAGTAACAGGGCACACATCTTGCACTCCCGCCCATAAGTCTTCCTGGTATGAAACTAGTCTGGATACGGCCTCTCCCTCTGGTTTGCGGCTCATTGGCAAAGCATGCCACTCCTCTGAAAGAAACATTCTCTTCACATCCCACATAGAATTCAAGAGGGATTGAAGAGATATGACACTGGTGGCAAACCGTGTAATGGCGGGGCGCACCAACTCTTTGTTGTTGGTGAATCTTCTCATCAAGCTAAGCACAAATGTATAGTTATATATAAAATTTTGTATGCTTTTGGATGAATCAACAATATCTTTGACAAAGGGAATTTTCCCTATGGTCCCCAACATCAAATCAATACAGTGTGGGGCCATAAGGTGTCCCAAATAAAGTAGGGATGCCTTTCCATAAGCATCCTGCCAGCAGCAACATAATTTGCAGCATTGTCCGTTATGACTTGGACAACATTTTCTGCACCCACCTCCAAAAATAAACACATCTAGCAAATCACATAAAGTTTTTGCATCTTTGATTTGTGCAGATGCATCAATAGATTTGATAAACATAGTCCCCTTGGGACAACTAACCAAGAAGTTTATAAGGGTTCTCCCCTTTTGGTCAGTCCAACCATCTGACATAACAATGCATCCTGTTTGTGCCCATGATGCCCTAAAATCCTCCAACCTTTGGGTGCAATCACGCTTTTCATTTTGAAGAATCCGACCTCTGAAATCATGATAAGAAGGGATTTTGTACCCTGGGCCAACACTTGCAATAACATCAACAACAGGTTGGTAAAATGGATTATTCCTTACAATGCTGAAAGGAATATCACTCAAGAGGAGAAATTTTGCCGACAACTTGTCAGCTTGTTTTTCCTCAGTGCTTTTTAGCATTGATCTGATAGATCGCTATGAACCAGGTGTGGTTCGAGGAACAAAAAATGATGTGGCAGCTACCGGATTGGTTGATGCTGCAGTAGAACCAGTGCCACTTGCTTCAACTGACCTTTTTAGTTGCCTTTTGATTTCTTCTTTGGCCTCTCTATTCTGGTCTAAATTTTCCAATGCTCTCATGGCTCTTTGGATGAGTTCAGGATTTGTATTTGTACAAGGCCCCACATCTTTTCCAGGGATTTTTGCAAGGTGATACTTCAAGCTGTACACCCCCTTGGACATAGGGTGGCCACACAACTTGCAAGTCAAGTTTAGTCTATCATTCGGAGCATTAGGTTCACCATATTCCCAAAAAGGATCCAATCTGCTTGGCATGTATTGTTTTTGAACTTTGAAGTTGCAAACTTGAATGGTGTTTCGGTGAAGTTGTGAACCTATGGGAAAATAAGGATTACAATTTAGTATTTACAAAATTACAAGTTACAAATTTACAATTTAGTATTTTAATTTTTAATTTTTACATTGTACAATGAAAACCCAAGTTACCCAACCAAAAATAACCATTCCAAAGTTCAAACCCAAGTTACCCAACCATTCCAAACCTAAGTTACCCAACCAAATGGCAAAAACAATGAAAAAAACATAAAAAACGTTTAAAAACAATGAAAAAAACATAAAAAATGTTTAAAAACAATGAAAACAAAAAAAAAATTGGTTCCCATAGTCACACCAAGTTACCCAACCAAAAACAAAGAAGAAATACAAAAACGATCTTTAAAAACAATGAAAACTAAAAAAAATTGGTGCCCATACCAAGTTACCCAACCCAAAACAATAAAAAAATACAAAACCAATGTTTTTAAACAATGAAAACAAAAAAAATTGATCCACATATCGTTTCTATGGAGAAATCGGTGGGCTTCTCTTGATTTTCTCCTCTAAGCACTTCGAATTAGCTTCAAACCCTCTCCAGCTTAGTTTCCCAGCTCTCCTCTGCCCTCCGCGCGCAACTGTCCAAATGAATTCATAAAAAAAACCAAAAAAACTATATAAAACCTCGCTGCTGCGAAGCCCCGTGATTTTTTCGGTTTTTATCGCGATAAATTCGAATTTATCGCGATAATTTCATAAAAATCGGCCCAAAAAAATTACCCGCGATAATTTCGTATAAAAATCGTGATAAAGTCGTTGTTTAGAGAATTTTCGGCGAAATCACATAAACAATCTTTTGTCAAAAAAATCGTTGTATCGAAAAAATCGCGATAATTTGAATTTATCGCGATTTTCTCAACACTGCTATGAATGTAATGAATATGGAGACTTCAAGAGGAATTGTCCTAAACTCAAGAAAGGGAACAAGAAAAGAAAGGAAAGAAGTGAGGCCGATGTGACCAAAAAGGTATAAGAACTAGAAGAAAAAAAGTCAAAGAAGGAAGAAGTAAAGGACCTCTACTATTGAAGGTCTCGACTCTCAGATACATTTAAGTTCATTTTTCAGTATATAGAAGTTAGCCAGTCATGGTAGGAAGCATTACTTTCATGATTATATGCATTATAGCAGAAACTAAGAAACATTATTCTAGAAGCATGAAATAATAACTGAAGTATTAGTTTGTATTGTTAAAACAAGTCATCTAGCAAGATTGGAAAATAAGAGATCGTCACACCTAATCATCATTAGAAAGAAGCATTTGCATAATAAGGATCATCAAGATCCTCCATAGGATCTTTGTTAAGAGAGTTCCACTCTACCTAGAAGGAGCAAGTGTTACATATATAGTCTATATTCCACCTAGTGTGGGATCCACAATTCAGAAGGATGAAGGAATGGTAACAAAGGAAGTGCATCATGTTGAATCTTAAAGGAAGGGAAATGTAGCTGCTAAAGGAAGTCTAGATGATCACATGAAGGAGGAGGTATGCATATGTTTTGATAGATAGTTGAAGTGATTTCATCACTTAGTTGCAGATAGAATAATTAGAAGGCTCTATCTCATAAGCGTGATAAAAGAAAACTCTTCCTTCTGAATGATACATGATGGCATAAAATTCAATATGCGTTGAACTCTTCTACATGATGTCAAGATGAAATCAACATCACATGATCTCATGGAGAATATGAGGCGGTTGGAAACCATTGTTCCTATGACGAAGGAACTATGTATTGAGATCCTAATGAAGCAGTGTATGAAGGAGCTGGAAGAGGAGTTTGTAAAGATGTACCTATAGCCACTTGAGATGAGATGAGTAATCAACATCAAATAACAATTAGAAGGATTAGCTGTGACATCTCCATGAAAATTTATGAAGACTCTGATAACTATGATGAAGAAGGAGAACCTTGGTAATGAATGTCTTGGAGATGGATTCATTCAATGTGCAGGATGTTGATATTGCAAAAAGAAGATATTATGATGAAAGGGCATCATGAAGAGGTAATTATATTTTTTGAAGTTCACTTTTTGATTCTTGAAAGCAAGCATCTAGTTGGATTGAAACAGGGCTACCAACAAGAGGGTTGTAGAAATTCACCTACAACTAGTACACATAATATTGGATGGATAACTTTGGAAGGAACTCAACTCGGAAAAGGTAGCAATATGAAGAATAGGCAAACGATGAGAAAGGAAGGTCACTTTCTGATGAAAAGAAGATGATATGACCAACGTTACTTGGTTGAACACTATGAAAAGGAAAGGGAAAGTGATGTAGAAGATGGTTGAAGCCCTACAAAGAAGTTATGGAAGAAGATGGCTCCATGATGAAAAAGTTGAAGGTTATTCAAGACATGATGGTGCACAAAGAGGAGCCCTATTAGCAGTTGATAGTACCATGATCTCCACCAAAGAGAAGCTATTTATTGTTGGAAACAAGTCCCTAGTTAAGAGGGAGCTTGGGTGTATTCGTTCTACAAGAATGAGTGAATCCTCCCTAGTTGAGAGGGAGAGATAGACACATTATTCTTGTCTTCTAATCACGAAGAAAGAATGGAGGATTAGGTAAACATCTGAAAACTGATAGTCTTTAAGGATGAGGTAGGGCATCCAATAGATAAGAGTAGTCGAAGAGAAAATTCCTTGAGGATGTGTAAATCCAAGACATGAATGGTCCTGAAAGGACATACCTTGTGAACATTCGGATGGGGTTATGTACCTTGAGAGACAATGATGAAGGTGTCTATAAATCATTGTCTCCGCAACATTGTGCTCTTATCTAGTGGAGAGATAGAGCTGTTAGTCAAGGCCTTGCTATATGACAATGTTGGTTGATATGATGAGATGCACTGATATAAGCTGAAAAGGTAGCTTATGGGTGGTTTACCAATCTGATTCTTTTTAAGATAATTCTTCAGTATAAGATTGTCCATGTAACTTTTATATATCATGAATACCTCCATAGTTAAGAGGGAATGCTGAAATATGTAACCAGGTTTGGTCTTCATAATGTCTCTTGTGTACTATTGGTCTTATGTATTTGTTGTAAAAGTAAAATAAAATTATTATTGTCATTTTGTAAAGCGTGGGGTTTCATTCTCAAAGTTAATTTGTTTTAAGTCAAAGTAGCCATTGTGTGCTTCTAGGATTTGTCATAGAGTTAAGGAGTCAAAATTGTGTCAAAAGTCTCTCCAAGACCAAGTCGGCCTGCAAGAGAACAAGTCAGCCTTATGAAGGGTAATTTGACCTCCTAAGAAGCCTATTTATAAGGAGAACTCAACTTCATTTGAAGGATCATCCAAGCAAGTTTGATCTCAAAGAAAAGAGCTAGAGAAAAGAACAAGAGACAAGTCAAAGAATAGAAAACAATAAAATTGAATTTTTTGGATCAATCTCTCTCACACATGCGAAAGGGAAGCTAGGGTTTTTGCAATGTCAAGGACAAAATGTTAGATCTCCGAGGAAGGTCGAAATTTGTGATCAAAAGGCAAGACATTTCATCTATTTGTCAAGGAAAAAGGAATCAAGCCAAGCAAAGGAGAAAGGAGGCCTAAAGGAGCCTCTCCATCCCACACGTGCGAAGATGCAACTACTGCAGGAGGGTTGAAAAGTTGTATACCTGCATTGAAGGCCAAAATTGTTGCTGGAAGTCGAAGTTGTTGGAAGGTCGAAGTTTCTTGCTGGAAGTTGTGTAAGGAATGTTCATCAAGATGGAAGGTTGACTTGGTCTTGGAGGGGTTTCTGTCTTCGGTCTAAAGGTCTTGGAATTCATCATTTGAAGATTCTATAAGAAGAGAAGAATTACTTGTGGGTTTTCCTCTCTAGGAGAGGTTTTGGCCCTGGCTAACAAGCTATATGTAGTGTCTACTGTGTTCTATTGATCTTCATTTGTTTGGTAGTTGTTTTTTCACTAGAAAACGATAATAATCAAGAAAAAGTAGAAGCTAATAATAATAAGAACTACAAGTTGAAGAAAGGAATATCACAAGTAGTTATCAAAGTAGAGAGAAATCACACCAAATCTAGCTGCCCTAGATTTTTCAACATGATTGATTCTAGTTCATGTAAAATTGTGCCCTAATTTTATTAAAGCTTAATTCAATGCTAGATTAGATGAATATTACATGCATCACTAATACATGACATGTGAAAGTTATCTTAGTGTTGAACTCCCGATAACTCTCCTATGGTATATGCTCCAATGAGTTGCACGGTTGCGGATTTGGGACAAGGCAAGATTGGAGAACCATCGCAAAACTAGTGTATATTGATTTCATCTGGAACAAAGTTCCGAAAGTGTGCATACTTACAAAACCTTAATGAAGGCCCTTCGAACGGTTGATGGGGATAACGCTGCAATGGGTTTGTTGTATGAGGCCATGGATAAGGCCAAGGGAGCTATTTGATCATATTATGTGGGAAAGTGTACCCGTAGACATGATAAATACGTGATGATCTCAAATTTGATCGATAGTTGATGGAATGGGATTCTCCCTTTGCCCATTCATGCACTTTCTTATATTCTTACTCATTTAACTTTGATTTTAATGGTGAGGTGATGGAAATGCTTCCTGACATATCTCTAGAGGATGGTACCTGATGCTCATGCTCATAGAACAACTAATCTGGAGATGGAGATGTATTTTGATGTTGAGATACTATTTGGCTTCTTTGATGCCACTAGTGAAAGGAATATATTGATGCCATGCAAGTCCACTAGAATTTATAAGATTGACTGTGTCTAATATGAAAAATAAACTATGTATGAAATGTGATTTATGTCCTTTTTTGTTGTAGAAGTTTTGTGGTGAAATTGCTATGAATAAACTCATGTTTAAGGAAGTTTTCCATTTGGGTCCTCGTGGAAATTTGTAGTAGTTTAGGTTGGGAGTGTAATTGGAGTGTTTTTGAAAAAATACTCTGAATAAAGCACAACTTAGAATATCAACTAAGTAATTACAATTTTTGTAATTATGATCTACAAGACTTATTACTTTTATTTATGATTTTTGTATATCTTGGATTTACCATGCTTTAATTATTTGGTAAATGTCTAGGACAATCTTGATGCTTGATGTGGCCACCATTTCCTTGGACATCATAATAAGTTGTTTGAGTCGAGGGAAAAGTAGAAGGTACTTATTATGAAGGAGGCACCTGCATAGTTAAAGAAGGGAGGAGGAGCATAGTTAAAGAGAGGAGGAGGAGGGGAGTAGTCGGCACAGGGGCTAAGAGAGGAGCAACAAGAGGGGTGGTAGAGGGTAATATTGACATCATGTAGGTTGATGTGGCTGATGATGTTGTGGGTTTCTATGTCTAAGATATTTAAGAAATGAATTTATATTGTATTTTTTAATGCTCGCTATGATTTGTTGTTGTTATTTTTATTTTTATTTTTAAGAATTTTCTTCATTGATGTCGCTGAGATGTTCTGTTTCAAACCTTGGTTGATTATTTGTTGATGTTGGTTGGTCAACAATGATATATGCAATGGATTTAGGTTCCATGGGTTACCCCACAGGTAGTTTTCCCCTCCAGGATGGCATTGCATGTAGAGTAGTTCATGGAGTTCAAGGATGGCCTCATTGTTGGACCGTATTTTACACTTTCAATGGATGCATACCCTTAGGATCACACTTGGCTACTTGTGAGTTGCATTATCTTCAGGTAGAAGTCGGGCATTGTATCTCATAGGCATATATGATTTGCTAGTTATGCTGTCCTCAAGAGACAAAGATGGAGGATCATTTCATTTTCGGTGTGCCATCTATCATAAGATTAGAGGGTGGTTTCACTTCCATTTTAGGGGGTCCTTGAACTCATTCTCCATTTTCTTCAAATACTGAGAGCAACAATGCCTAACATCTCTTGTTGAGGAGTTTGATGGACTTCGTTCTCATTCACTGTGCCAAACTCCCTCCAAATTGGATACTTCTAGAGAATTAATTTTTTTGTTTTGTTTTTGTTTTTCTAATTCTTTCTGATGCTTTGAGCATAGAGGGGCATTAAGAGACAAGTAGGTAGAAGAAACGTCTTTTTCGCTATATCTGTGAGATTAGTGAGACCTTGAAGGATTAGTAGTGTTAAACCAACTACACGCATATAACAATGTCATTTGTTCACTTTTTCAAACTCTTGAGTCTTTTGGTGCACAAATAAATTGACGAAGTTGAATGTGGTAATGATGCTCAATCATCAAGTGCCTAAGATGGACAAAAGCCTGAAGTTATATTAACTGCAATTCTTGTAGTTAGTTCAAGTCTCCCCCATGCTCTACAAATGTGCAAAGATAGTCTATAAATATAGAAATGTACAGCATTCTACAATGTCTTAAGGTATACTTGGGATCAAATATTAGCCAAATATTAGCAATAGTACACCATAATATTACAAAATGTGCATGGGCCTATATTGGCATAAATCTGTCAGTACACTCCATTTCATTGCGTTCTAAAGAGTTTTGGTATTGGAAATGCATGCATGCTAAATTGCATTCAACATTCCACCATTGCCTTAAAAATAGGATGGAGGTAAAGGTAATGTTACACCAAGTTTTTGGGATGGGCAGACACGTGTATGGGGAGATGCACATGCAGGACATGTGCGAGGACCTTGAAACTTTAGGGAACTTTAGTAGGAATGGGTGGACGTCGCCATGGTGTGTGTTGTCTATATATATATATATGAAACATGATTCAAATTCAAATTCAATAATGAAATACATTGATTCATACATCATAACTGAATCATTGAAATAGAAATAGTAAAGTATTGTATACATTGATTCAAATTCATCATTCATCATTCTAGAATTTACATTGATTAAAATTGATCATTCATTATCTAAAATCTGATTAGTACTAAACAAACTATTAGATATTAAAATCTGAAGATTGGAATAATTAATTGAAATTAGTCAAACTCAGAAATAGTAAAGAGTGGAGTCAAAGTTTCGGTTTGAGGTCATCAATATCTAGAGTTGAGACTCCAAAGTTAAACTTGAAATTGAACATTGGACATTGAACCAATGTTATCAGAACCAGAGTGCTCATTGAACTAATTGACCCCAAAACCCTTATTAGGAAAACACCGGATCAAAAAACTAGTTGACCAAAAAATACATATCATAAATATTCATGTGCATCCATATGAATTGAAACCATTATACACAGATATGCATAGTTTGTCATATATATAGACTGTGCATATAACCAAAATAACATCCAGTGCAATCCATCTTTGAACTAAAAATATATAAACAAAGAGGCCCTAAATGGCCCAAACAAATTATGGTACAACAAATACCTACATATCATCAAAATTATTGCCTATATTGGGATCCTCATCATCAGTATCACCCTCTAAGCATTTATGTAAGATAGAAAAAGCTTAGGATGTGAAATCGAGAATATGTTTGAGTGATGGATACATTTTTACTAAGGTCATAACAGAGGAGTTCAACAATCAATGCCACCAACATCGAGGAACGTAGAAGGATTGGTGCTTTTGATTAAATGCTAGTTCCATACCCTCATAGATGATATGATATAATCCATTTAAAATGTTGCAATCCCCCCAATCCTGAGATCCTGAAAATTTTTAAGTCTGTTGGATTTTGAGTGGGATCTAAAATTCCACTTTCTCCATATGAAATCCAATGAGGTTGGGACCACTCTCAAACCTCCTGAAACAATTAATGGTAATGTTAAAATTACAAGTAAAAGGATGAAAATGGAAGATAAAGAAGAATCTAACATTACCATTAATTGCATAGCATTTGTAGCGCCCTATTGTTGAATATCATGCTTCACCATTCATCAATTATTGTTTTTAGGGAAAATTCAGGGGGGTACACTCGCAACCATTCCTTTTGGGGAAACATGTCTGCCACATTGGAAAAATGTTTCTGCCTACGTTTCCTTGACTTTCCCCAAAAGGAGGATGTGGGGAAATGTTTCCACGGGCGTCCCTCGTCCCGGGAGAATGGGAAATGCGGGGAGCATGCCCTCCACACTGAGGGGCATGCCCCAACCTTGGGGGATGCATCCTTGTGGAACATTGGTAAAATACTAAAACGACCTGCAATTGCCTTAAAAGTAGAATGTAAGTAAAAACAATGTACAGGCCGAGAAGAAAACCCAATGAAAACATGCTTTTTGCAAGGAAAAACATCTAAAAGATTTATGCTGTTCTTGGTGAGTAGTAAGCTCTTAAATTGATTTCAAGTTATTGAATTATTTGTTATACATTAGAAAATATTTGGAAATAAAGCTTACACTTGATGATTGTATATAGACCCATAAAGTTAGGTGAGAAGAGAGGGTGCCCATGAGACTAACACTTGCCAAGAGGAAGTTGCCTACACGTTCGAAGGGGACATTAGCTGATGTCTAAAGGAATTCGACATTTGGATCCATCTACACTAACTGTAGTACCATTATTTGAACCCACCAAAATAGTTTGGGTTTTGTGTCATGAAAATACACAGATATAATGCAAGATATAAAATGATCTCTGTATAGGATATTGTTATCTGCCCTACTGGCAACACCAAGAGATAATGTTTTAAAGAGAATGGATAACGTAAGTGTACGTTTCTTATTTGTCCTATCAATAAAAATGCTAGTAAGGAGGTTAGAAAGAAAGTAAATACAATATTATATGAATGCCCAGCATTATGCCAAATAGGCAAGTGGGACACAAAATTACATATAACAATATTATCATGTGCCCATAAGGACATACACCAATTTTTTTTTTGTTTTGTTTGTTTGTTTAATTTTGTTTGTTTGTTTGTTTTTTTGTTGTTGTTGTTGTTCTTCTTCTTTTAAGGAGAATGGATAACCTAAGTTTACCTTTTTATTTTCCCTACGAAGAGAAATGCTAGCAAGAAGGTTATAAAGAAAGCAAATAAGATATTATACGAATGCCGAACATTGTCCAAACTAGTTTAGTGGGACTCAGAAGTGCAGATATGATTATTGGCAGTAAAAAGAGTACTGAAATGATGTGCAATCTACATAATCCTGAAGGAAGGGTTGTTAAAAACATGTGAACCCTAGAGGAAAACTAGATACGGCAAAAGTGATATGACTTACAGGGATAACCTAATAAGAAAGTGTTCTTTAGGGAGAATAAATGGAAGCCCATTGTGAATTCAAGATTAGAAGTGTTGGGCAATTGTCATCATATGTTGACCATTAGATGAAAGATATATTGCCAGTCAAGGAGCAGTCCCAGTTGTTGGCATATTATTTTATCGGTGTACTATTATCTGCACAAATATCAGTTGTAGTTGTAGATGTTTGATGCCCCTACTCCAAAGAATGAGTCAATCAACCTGGTTGGTTTATGTGAACTTCGGAGAGTGACTAATGCTTGTAAGGTTCCACATGCTAGAGAAATAAGGCTAGACATTTCTAGTATAGTGGGAAAAGAATAATAAATTTCCCTGGAATATCTGGAAAGGTAGTTACAACTTCTGTGGATGTCATAGTGAATTGGGCACCTGATAATGAAATGCTTTTCAGTCTACAACTGCTGAAGTGATCACAATTCACAAAACTGGCCATCGCAAGTTCTACGTAAGAGATTTGAGTGTGGACTGAAATCTGCAGTGAGATTAAGGCCATTTAAAATCTGCAGAAATATTCTCTGTAAGAGATTAACTTGGAGCTCAGTAGCTGAGGGGGGTGGGCAGGTTGGCTGAAGGCATTGATGATAAATAACCTCCTTGATCACATTACTAAGCTCTCCTTGAAATGGCGGAAGTCAAGGAGGAGCATGCAAGAGAATATCAATGCTTTACAGTTTTCATCAAACTAAACAAAGAAAGAAGAAAGTCAAGATTTATTTTAGAGCCAAAACCGTCTTTGAAATGCCATTTTAAAGTATCTCGCTATAAGATTGTGACATAAAGGATAGAGTTTTGCATTCGTCTCTTTCAATTAGTTAATGAACTTGTTGCTAATATGAAGTGACAAGAGAAGGTCAACTTTACTTAATTGAATTAATTGCATAAACCATGGAAATGAATTTCTATTTCTGGTAAATATTTGCAATGTTGGTTCTCGCTATTTTGCTAGGATGGCATCTGTGATGTTGCTTTCCATTCTAGGCACCAGAGAGTACAATTAACTCTGGAAAAGTTATCCTGATTAGTTCAATGAATTGCATTCAGGTAAATTATTTTTGTATTAGTTGTTTAAACTGAAGATATTCGGAACTCACAATTTCTTTTATTTTTCCATGTAGGCTCTTGGCCGACGATTACCTTTGAAGATCCTAGAAGAATTGACAACAGAAGTTTCAAAGTTTGATTTCTGTACTCAGTACCCTATCTAAAGTTTTTAGGTATAAATGTTTTGTATTTCTAGTAAATCAAAGGTTGTCAAACTCATGCTTAAGTTGTTTTTCTTTTACTTTTAGGTTGCAGCTGCCAAACGAAAAGTTGGTTCTTGAAGTTTTTACGACTGTGGAAGCCGCATATTCTTGGGAAAAAATTGCTAAGAATCTTCTGCATGCAGGGGGTTGCATTTCTGAATTTAAGGATCTTATCAGGTTTCTGCAGTGGACTTTTTTGTTTTTGCAGATTGTTATCAGTTTTAATTGGCATATGCACATTCTTATTGTATTTTATTTCTGGGAAATAAATTTGTATGTCTTTTCCTCTTTTCAGGAAGTCTGATGACATTTGTACAACCTTGCCAAGTCTTCCCAGTATCAAGGCTTCTATTTTAAGTGCTGAGTCATGGTTGGATAATGCCAAACCATTCTTGGACCAAATTTTCACGGATCAGCCATGTGGACCCCCTTTAAGAGTTGATGTGCTTAAGGTTATTTCTTACCCTGGTTGGCTGAGATAAAGTTTCAGGAATAACACTATGGTTAGAACTTTATGTGCAGAAACTCCACTAGCTAGATTTTCTAGAAGGATGTTTACTTGTCGTCTTCTGTGCAGGAGCTTCTTGAAAAGTCTAAGCTTCTTAAAGTGTCCCTTAAGGAATCAGACATTCTAATAACGGTTTTGAAGAATGTGGAGGCTTGGTGTTCTCAAACAGCCTTGTTACTCGCATCTGCGAATCTACTTCTCAATAGCCAGAGTGGATGGGATGCAGTCCATGACAATGACGAGGACTTGAATAATCTTATGACGAAACTCGATCAACTGATGACATTTCTGCAGTCGTCTATTAAAACTGGTTTGAAACTTGGATTTGAATTAGATGAGATAACTAAGCTCGAAGAGGTTTCAGCTGCTTTGACATGGAACCTGAAGGCTCTCTCCTTTTCTTCCAAGTCTCCATCAATAGAGGTGATTCGCATACTCTTTGTGTTGTTATATTAGTTAGCAAAATGTAATGTTTTTTTTTTTTTTTTTTGTTTAGTTTAATTTTATTTGTTTGGTTTCGTTTTGTTTAATGAATCTAGTCTTGTCATCGAAGTTGACTTTTATAGAGGTGAATCTGTTTTCAAGCCTTACATGTTATCTTATAGTGTAGCGCAAATGGGAAATATTTCCTTTTTTCTTGAATGTGCATAAGTATATGAATTCTGTAAAACAGGACCTCCCAACTGTGCTTGTCACATGTCCAGTGTGTTGGATACTTGGACAGTCATTGTCTGCACGTTGGACACTAACATGGGACATTTATTATACAAGAACATGTCTCCATCAAAGACCGTATAAATGTGTCCTGACATGTTGCTAAATGCATCTTGATGCGTTTTTGATGTAGTTTTATTTTCTTAATGCTCAACAAATTACATCTTAATGGCTATCTGTCTATCTATCTATATATATATGGGCATTTCCTAGTGTCATTCTTTGGGGGTCTATGTCTCCTGTGTCTGTGACATTTATATCTGCCTGTCCTTGTCTGGCTGCGTAATATGAACAAGATTATTAATTTTTGCTGTATTCTCTCCTTTCTTTGAAGCTTGCCCTTTTGTTGTTGTGCAACATTTGGCAATTGTGTTTTGCTTCTGATTGTGTGATTTTAGGCATTATGGTTCATGTAGTGATATTTGTCGGAAATACTGAGAGGGGGGTGAATCAGTATTTCTCTTCAATTAGTTGATTTTAATTTCACAAAGCAGTAATTATTATTAACATCAGATAAACATAAAGCAATTGTCAACAACATTCAACAATGTGCAACAACAAAGACAATACACCAGATATTTTTAGGTGGAAACTTTTTGGGAGAAAAACCACCAAACGCTTGTTACATTTTTTCTTCAATAATTTACATGAATTAGGAAGCTCAAACTTCCATGATTTTTCTACAACTGAAGTAGGCACCACCCCTTTGGTTTACCAACTCCAACGGGAAGGACGCTCCAACACCCTGGTTTACAGTCTCCAACTTAAAGGACTCTCCAACAATCTGTTTAACAACTCTGATTGAAAGACGCTCCAACGTCCTGCACAAGCTCCAACCTGCCCTAGTACCACCCTGCCACCCTGAAGTGTTCTTAGGCTCTGACGTGAAGGAAGCTCCACTCTCCTGCCTTTCACCACCTTTCCACCCTGCTTAGCAAGTTGCCACTTGGCTTGAAAGTTCCAACCTTCAACTCACCATGGCAGGCCACCTTTCACAATTTTCAGACTTGATCCGCTTGTGCTCAATATCAATACAAAAGCAACCAGTGATGCAATCTTTGCCCAATTAGCTTCTCCTCAGACTATATATCAAAAGCAAACCCTAATCACTGTTCTTGATTACTGCACTTTGCTCACTTTCCAATCTCTACAAATGTATTACAGTCTTCAACTCTTGTTAATGTTCCTACAACTTTTTGTCACTGTACTGTTATTGTTCTCCTACACTATCTCTGCCCCTTGCAACAAGATTTGACATCTATATATGCAGGCTCCTTTACTAGGATAATGACCTACTTACAAGATATTCAAAACCTAAGTTCACAACAACTTAACAAAACTCAAACTGCACAATAATAACCAACTTCAAACTACCAAACTCTTCAAATACAAACTGCTGGAGGATGTACAAACTTCAATCAAATATACCTCAATTTCTTTTGTTGATGACTTTGCATTAAATATGTACCTTTGTCACTGTATTCTGTAGATATTTGCTACTGTGATGATCACATCAATGCATCAGAGAATTTTTGTAATATAGGTTACTGCCTTCCAGAAGTCTGTCTTTGTGCCACTCAAGGATCCAATACAATACAACAATTTTGATTAGGTGTGTAACTTGCAGTCTGTAGATCCGCCTCTTAGAAATAGGATACATACAAGGTAGGCCGTGTTGATTTTTGGTAGCATCGGATGTGCTCTAAGTCTCAAATTTGCATGGAGACTTAGACACATGCATTCTCCAATACCCGGAAACCGTTTTGGCAAATTCCACTCGGAGACAGTTTTATTAAAATAATTAATTATTTTTAATGGGACCCCAAGTCTAAACTTTAGGAAATTAAAATAATAATGGGTATTAATCTAAACTATGGATGTAACTTCCAGAAAAAGACGAGGATCAAGCCAAAATGATCTGAACCATTGATTAGAGGTTAGTCGGGGCTATTGGTTGTCCAACAGAAAGATATAAGAAGAGGCTTCAGGGGCACTTGGAGAACACACAGAGGGGAGATCAAAAGTTTGGTTTTCTGAAGCAGAGCAGTTGCCAGAGAGATTTTCGATGGTGATCTTTTGCAGTGAGGGGCAGCCTGCAGGGATAGTATTCGAAGGGAAATCTTTCCCGGTCGGAGAAAACTCAACAGAGGAGGCAGAGAGAGATCTGGGAGAGGTAGCACAGAGCCAGAAGAGGCTGACACGAGGCCACGCAAAGCCTTGAGGAAGTTCAGAAATTTGCTGGTGAAATCGATGGGGAGATCAGAAGTTCGGTTTTCTGAAGCAGAGCAGTTGCCAGAGAGATTTTCGATAGTGATCTTTTGCAGTGAGGGGCAGGGATAGTATTCGAAGGGAAATCTTTCCCGGTCGGAGAAAACTCAACAGAGGAGGTAGAGAGAGATCTGGGAGAGGTAGCACAGAGCCAGAAGAGGCTGACACGAGGCCACGCAGAGGCAGCGCAAAGCCTTGAGGAAGTTCGGAAATTTGCTGGTGAAATCGATTTCTATAGCTGGAAGCTGGGGTGTGAGATCGGGAGAGCAAAAGTCAGAATCTTAGAAGCAAATTGATCAACTGAAGGGGTGATGCTGTCCCTAGAGGGTATGATGTTGGGTTGACACCGTGATTGCGCAAAGGTTGCTAGGGACAACTCATTCAGTGGGTGGATCAACTAGGATTTCTAGTGATAGGGTGAGGTAACCTCAATTATCTTTCTGTCAGTGATATTCTCTGTAACTGGATTGCCGGGAAGGCATCCAGAGATTGTATTCGGAAATTACTACTACATAATAATAAAACCCTCAGACCTGCTGCACCGTTTTTTCTTCATTGGGTTTTTTCGTGGACATGTGTCCAAAAAGACTATGTAGATGTGTTGCATTTTCTTCTTGTTTTCGCTTATAAATTTAAATGGTGTACGTTGCAATGTATTCATTTCAATGTTTACTGTAAGAAACAATAAATAATTTGGTTCAATAATTAACAAATAGGAGAGACGTAATCAGTTGCTGCAGTAGTGATTTGGGATTCCAGATTTTCGCATGGTATCAATGTTACATGTGAAACGAGACAATAGTGTCGAAAGAGCCTAGCACTGAAGAAAGAAGGGATGTCGAAGTGCTGCATAGGCAACAATTCGAATTCCCGTAGGGAGTGCGCAGTCCAATCCATGAGGGCAAAATTTCGAGGAAAGTCTTTCTCTGATTAAGTCGACAAAGAGGTAATATTTCCAGATCAAGATTTGTTAGTGGCAAAGGGAGCGGTGCAATAGAAAGCTTCAACACAGAGGAATTTCTGATGTGACGCAGTTTCCTACACGGAGTTGCTGGGCAAAAAGACATCAAAAGGAAGAGAGAGACACAGTTGAGGGAATTCTTCCTTAGAGGACTTCCAGCCAAGTAGTCCGAATTTTCATTTGTTGAGTAGCCGTGAAGAGGGGCAGATCTACTGTTGAAATTTGATGACTAAAAAGTTTCCTGCAAACCCAACCCGGTTTTAATTTCACCTTATCACTCCCATTCACTCCCATTCAGTTAAATTCCCTTTCCCATAAACCTACATTCAACATATAGAATTATGGAAATGAAATTTTCAGATTGAAACACATGGGACTAGCAACACACGCTGAAAATAAATATGGACATAAACAGACCAGCAATACACATAAAAATACACATATATTTTTGGTCAACATAGGCCCAAGCAAAACCCCTTCTATCTTCTATGGGGAAAACCTGTTGGAGAGCTCTTGAAATTTATTTATCTTTCAAGTTCTAGAAAAATACATTTGCAGACAAAACAAAACAACAAAATACAACTTATCTCTTCAGCCCAAAACTCCTTGAAAACCGTGCCCACCTTGCCTCGATTTCCATTTTCACTTGAAGCTAAAAATATATATTGTACAGATACTCACTGTATAGACTGTACTGTATGTATTTCGTACGAACTGTATGGATTTCCGTACTGTTATAAGGACTGTACCCTTTTTTCAATTTGTTTTCTCAAAAACTTCTCTTGAATGGCATGCAATTCACAACATTAAATGTTGTTCGTATTGTACCTTCTGATGTCTTCTATGCCTTGATTTCCGTGCCCAACTTTGCCTAGAAATCACTCCTTCAGCTTGCTGCAACAAATTTTTCCTTCAGAACTTTTCTCCAGCTCTCAGTCTCCTTTCTTCAATCTGCTCTCATGAAGAATGAAATGCACTCTCTCTTTTCTTTTTCCCCCTTTTGTTTCCCTAAATGACTTTTGGGCAACCCTAAGATCTAATGGTTCAGATTCATTTAGATCAAGGGATGAGAATAAATATGCATTTAATTCTCACTTTTTATTTTTTAACTCACCCATTAAATAAAGTACCCACATTGTACTTTGTCTAAAGTCACTTTTCACTTTATAATTTAATATTGACTTTACCACTTATAATGTCACTTTCACTTTATAAAGTCACACTTAGGAAAATAATTATTTTGTACGCTTTTCCCTAGGTAGAGACTAACCCATGGGAAACCACTTGTCCAAGGTACATTAGAAATCAATATCTACAAGCTCCAACAGGGAATGTGTAGGTTAGTCTAGTGTTTTGCAGAAGAGAGAGGAGGCGATTCAACTTTTTCATTTGGCAACGATGGCAACCAGTTGGTTGAGAGATCAAGATCGGTTGGATGGTGCATCAAACTATGTGATCTGGAAGACAAGGATGTCGTGCCTTTTGGTTGAGCATTTTCTCAAGACCTATGTCGACAGCGTGGTTGCTGTGCCCGTGGATCCAGATCCACTCAAGAATTACAAGGAAGAGATGGCGAAGACAAAGTGAATGATCCTCGACGTAGTGATAGATCATGTAGTTTGTCACATCGTTGGCAGAGGCACTGCTAAAGAGATGTGGGATGCATTGTTGACACTGTATCAAGGATCTTTCGAGCAATAGAAGATGTACTTGGAGCAGAAGATGAGATCCACGCAGTCGCAGAAGGGGGAAGGCATTGATTCGTTCCTTGCAAAGCTTTAGGAGATTTGAGATGAGCTAGCAGCTGTGGGGTCTACACCTTAGTGTTTCGAGATGGTAAGAGTCAAGACTAGCCGTCAACTCAGTTTCAGAGGAGTGGCAAGTATTTGTCAAGAGCATCTTGGGCAGGGAGAACTTGCTTGATTGGGAAGGAATGTGGGCAACTCTTAAGCAAGAAGAGCTAAGGAGAGACTTGGTCAAGTGTAAACTTGACAGAAGCAACCTCTGTGGGTTGAAGCCCAATGAGGAGGAAAAGAATGTAACCCTGACATATAAGGGGCAAGAGGAGCAACGAAGGCGGAAGAAGGATGTCTCAAAGAACACATGCTTCAGGTGTGGTGAATTCGGTCACTATGCAAAACAATGTCCTCTCAAGAAGAATGACAAAGATGAGAAGCATGATTCAAAAGCTATACCTTCGAAGATCTAGGAGGAAAATTTTCAATGACAACATAGATACCTCTAGGAGGGAGGTGGGTGATTTAAGGCTGTAGTTTGAAAGGATTGTAGATGGGCAGGATCCTTGAGGAGCACACCTCTCGGATCAATACCCTGCTACGGGAGCCCAAATCAGCGGTAGCAGGATGGACTGGGTCAGTTGATGTAGAGGAGTGTTAGAGTGAAAGTTGCAATGGCTAGGAGCGCCAGAGACTGAGCAACGCAGAGCAGAGTTGGCAGCGGTGCAATTGGCACAGAGCAACGGTCAACAACAACGTAGAGGCTTCATAGCGTCAGTGTAGAGACTAGCAACAGTCAGACTCCAACAATGAGATGCATCATACTGAACAATTGTTCACTAATTTGGGATGCTTCTCCGTTGTTGACGCAATAGTAGCAGTAGCAACAATAATTGGAGAAGGTTGCACTGCAGTTGCAGTGTTAGCAGTGGCAGTGCCACCAACAACACAAATGCATAATTTGAGAGGGAGTTGTAGTACGGATGTAGTGTTAGCAGTGGCTATGTCAGTAGCAGTACAAATGTAGCATTTGCATAGTAGTTGATGGGTAGAGATGTTAGACATCCGCAGCACAGAGGGAGATGTTACAGAGAAGGGTGATGCTTCAGCAGGTTGCATTACGGGAGCACATTCCTCGCTGAGAGGGAGTGTTGATTTCTGGTAGCATTAGATGTGCTCTAAGTCTCAAAATTTGTATGGAGGCTTAGACACATGCATTCTCCAATACCCAGATTCTGTTTTGGGAAATATCACTCGAAGGCAGTCCTTTTAAATAATTAATTATTTTTAATGGGACCCTAAGTCTAAACTTAGGAAATTGAAATAATTAATGGTATTAATCTAAACTGTGGGTGTAACTTCTAGAAGAAGACGAGGATCAAGCCAAAATGATCTGGGCCATTTATTAGAAGTTAATTTGGGCCGTTGGTTGTCTAACAGAAAGTAAGAAGAGGCTTGAGGGGCACCTGGAGAACACAAAGAGGGGAGATTAAAAGTTCAATTTTTCTGAAGTAGAGCAACTGCCTGAGAGATTTTCGATAGTGATCTTTTGCAGTGAGGGTCTGGGATAGAATCTAAAGGGAAATCTTTCTTGGTCGGAGAAAACTCAATAGAGGAGTCAGAGAGAGATTTGGGAGAGGCAATGCAGAGCGAGAAGAGGGTGACGCAAGGTCACGTAGGGGCAATGTAGGCTGATGCAGAGGCAGCGTAGAGCTAGAATAGGCTGACTCAGCGCCACGCAAAGGCAACGTAGGCTGAGGAAGTTCAAAAATTTGCTGGTGAGATCGCTTTCTATAGTTGGAAGCTGGGTTTGAGATCGGTAGAGCAGAAGTCAGAATCTTAGAAGCAAATCGATTAGCTGAAGGGGTGACGCTGGGCTGGCGCAGTGACTGCGCGAAGGCAACTAGGGACAACTCTTTTGGTGGCTTGATCAACTAGGATTTCCAGTGATAGTGTGAGGTAACTTCACTTATCTTTCTGTCAGTGATATTCTCTGTAATTGGATTGTCGGGAAGACATTTAGAGATTGTATTCAAAAATTACTACTTCATAATAATAAAACCCTGAGCTACTGCACCGGTTTTCTCGCATTGGGTTTTTTTGTGGACAGTTTTTCAAAAATAACTGTCTAGATGTGTTGCATTTCTTTCTTGTTCAGTTTCTTGCTTCCGCTTATAAATTTAAATGGTGTAGGCTGCAGTGTATTCGTTTCAGTGTTTATTGTAGGAAACAATAAATAATTTGGTTCAGTAATTAACAAATAGGAGAAATGTAATCAGTCGCTGTAGTAGTGATTTAGGATTCCGAATTTTCACAGCCTGAATACAAGAATGCTTCAAATCTGAATAGACTTGTGAAGTACAGACTCGACTTATTAAAATCATGAAACCTTTATTCAAATTTCTTGATAAGCAGAATTGGCTTCATGATGTAATGTACTAAATCTCTTGTAAAGGCAATACTCGTAAGTCTATAGTATTCCTTTGCTGATGCCTCTGTCAAAATTTCATTGCCTTTTCTTCTAGATAACACTGCTCTTTTTACTACCTTCTATGTGATGTGTAAAAGTGCTGCTTTAGAAACCCTTCTGAGTCACACAAGTTCTGAGTAACATTGCATAATATACAATAGTTTGTCAAAGATGCAAGGTCGTTGCAGTTCAAGTCAAGATACTCTTTTTCCTAGAAATATGTGTTCATAGAATGAGTACTTCTGTATTGTTGCAGGGTTATCAGTCCATACCTCTGTTTTAAAAAACGACCGGCCTGGAACCGACTCGGTCGAGTTTGTCCAAGCCAGGCCTAAAATATATGACTTGGCCATATGGATTTGGTTCGGCTGGTCATACCAAGCTGGCCGAGTTGTCTAACAACTCGACTGGCTCGGTATTAACCTGACCGGCTCAGTCGAGCCCGCTCTAACTCGACTGTTAGTGACATCGCCCTATATGAAACCCGAAACAACAATTAAAAAAAAAAAACTTTTTTCAGGGACTCCAAACTGGTTTTAATTGCTTATTTGGTCTTTGGGGTCCATTCCCCTCTCCTAAACCCTATTTAACCCGCTCAACCCCTCTCATTCTCTCACAACCATCTCATGCATTTGAGTGAGAATTTCAGTGAGAGTTTGTGAGGAGTTGTTGAGTTTTTTTTTGGAGCAGCAGTGAGGAGTTTGGGGCAAGCATTGTAATTGGAGTGAGGAGCTTCTAGGGCAGCCATTTGGAGCAACTTAAGGAGTTGGTTTATTGGAGCAAGCTTGAGGAGGCAGTTTGTGCCTGGAGGTATTTTTTTGACTTGTAAAAATCCGTTTTTGCTTATTTTGTGAAAGAAATGAAGATTGAATCAATGTTTTTTTTTGTTTTCATCTTCAGATTGTTTGCTTTCATTTCCAAGTCAAAAAATGGCACCTAGAGTGAAAGATGTTGCTTGGGCATATCTTGAAATGGTTGATAGTCAAATGCATTGCAAATTTTGCCATAGGAAAATTAAGGATGGTCTTGGGGATTAGAGGCATTAATTATTCCATGTATCTCACCAGAAATTGGGGAGATTAGGAAGGATTTGTTAGTTAGCTTTGAGAAGTTTAAAGAAGATAAGGCTAGGCAAAAAGAGTTGGAGGTTGAAATCGGGAGGAAGAAGAATATACAAAAAAAGCTGGCTACCAACCCTCGTTTTGATTTTGAGGGTTCCTCCTCTATCCCTTGCACTGATGCATCCAGCCCCTTCCGATATGTTCCTCCCTCCTTTGACTCTATTCAAGAAAAGGGAAAGGGTAAAATGAAAAAGGGTGATATGAATATCAAAAGTTATTTCACTCCCTCCTCTCCATCAGATGCACATGGTCCTCAACCTAGTAGAAGTCATTTGTAGCCCACCTTATATGACCATTGGAAGAAAGAATTGAGGGAGACTGCTTGTGGTTACATAGCTAGATGGTGGTATGATGCTGATAGCCCCTTCAATGCTTCCCGTTCACCATATTATGAGCCTATGTTTGATGCCATACATGCTGCTAGAAAAGGCTTCAAAGGCCCTACTATGCATGAGGTAAGAGGATATCGTTTGCAGAAAGAAATTGCCTCCATTCATGAGTATTTGAAAGATTTCAAGGACTAGTGGGCAAGAACATTATGTACCATCATGTCAGATGGATGGACTGATCAAAGAAACCGTACCATCATAAACTTTCTTATCTTCTGCCCACTGGGAACCATGTTTCTAAAATCAGTCGAGGCATCTGATAAGGTAAAAGATGGACAATTGTTGTTTCAGCTATTGGATGAGGTTGTTGAGGAGGTGGGGGTGGCTAATGTTGTTCAAGTCATCACAGATAATGCCTCTAACTATGTCATTGCTGGTAAACTGTTAGAAGAAAAGCACATAACCATCTTTTGGACCCCATGTGCTACACATTGCATAGACGCCATGCTTGAGGATATTGGCAATTTAGAT
Organism: Pinus taeda; assembly: GCA_000404065.3. Taxonomy (NCBI): domain Eukaryota; kingdom Viridiplantae; phylum Streptophyta; class Pinopsida; order Pinales; family Pinaceae; genus Pinus; species Pinus taeda. The sequence continues at coordinate 77,651 of APFE030911891.1, read as the reverse complement.
TGGGTCAAAAACACTGTAGATCATGCCAAAAGCATAACAAAATTTATCTACAATCATTCATGGATTTTGAGCCTGATGAGGAAACACACAGGGGGTAGGGATATTATTAGGCTTGCCATCACTAGATTTGTTACTCATTTTTTGACATTGCAATCTATGCTTTCACAACATAGAAACTTGAAAAAGATTTTTCCCAATGAAGAATGGAATCAAAGCCAGTGGTCTCACAAACTAGAAGGAAAAGAATTGAAAAAGAAAGTTAATGAAGAAATATTTTGGAGAAAGGCAACAGAGATTGTGAAGTTTGTTGAGCCACGGGTTAAGGTGTTGTGGTTGGTGGATGGGGGAAGATTGGCTATGGGCTTCATTTATGAGGCTATGTATCAAGCAAAAGAGCAAATAAAGAGGGCATAGAAGGATAAAGTGGCTAAGTATGGGCCCATTTGGGCAATCATTGATGAAAGATGGAACAATGAACTCCATCGCCCTATACATGTAGGTGGGTATTTTTTGAACCCATGGTATCATTATAAAGCTAAGGCAACAAGAGGTTCGAATGGGGAGGTTAGAGATGGATGGATTGATTGACTACATTGATCACATGATCCCATTGGAGTGTGATCAGTTGGAGATACACCGACAAGCCATGACCTTCAGCAGTGCCTCAGGTACCTTTGGGAAGAACCTAGCAAATATTGCAAGGGAAGTAGATGAGCCAAGTAAACAAAGATTTCAATTTTCAAATTCTTAATACTTATTTCGTTAAATCGTTTATAATTTGAAAGTTGGATATAATTTGTAATTTTGTTGAGTAACTCATTACACTCCTATGTTTTTGGCAGCACAATGGTGGGAGGCTTTTGGTAGCCATTGTCCTGAATTGCAGAGGCTTGCAATTCGTATTTTGAGTCAAAGTTGTAGTGCTACTGGGTGTGAGTGCAATTGGTCCGTCTTTGAGAGGATTCACACAAAGAGGAGAAACCGTTTGGATAAAAAACGGTTAAATGATCTAGTCTATGTCTAATACAACCTCCAACTTATATGCAACCAATCCCTGAACAAAAGACCTGATTCAGATCCCATTGTGTTGGACGACATTGATACAACATCAGATTGGGTAGCGGAGAGTCATCCAGCAGAGTTTGATTTTGATGAGGATCTTGATTTGGATTTATAGGTGGAGGCAACACTCGAACATAATGTTCAGTCGAATGCAGATCCTGATCCACTTGTACCAGCCTCAATGTCAGCCCCAAGTCCTCTAGTTGCAGGCACTTCTTCTGTGGAGCCATGATAGAAGCGCATATCTCGTCTATCTTAGCTTGCAACTGTTGCACAAACTGCTAGTGCTACCACTTCTACAGTTGCAGTTGGAGATGATGCTGAGGAGGAGCCATGGGGTCCCCTGTTTGACTCTGATGATGATCCAGAGATTGATCCACTTGATCTCGGCTCCTCCAGCAGTAGCCAGTAGTACTGGTCACAGTTTACTTTTGTTGTAGAGGCCATTTCTAGCCTCCTTGGTTATGTGTTTTTGTTTTGATCTCTATATCATGATCATGTATGTATTAGACAGTGCATTGGGTTTTGGTATAATGGATATATTCATGAGCCTACTTTGATCATATGTTGTCTTCTATCTATATTCTAATGATGTGTGTTTGGAAACATGAATGAAAATATTTAAAATTATGTTTTTTTATAAACAAATAAATATTTAATGTATTTTTTTACAACGATCGAGTCATTGAAATCGAGCTGGCTGAGTTGATACCGAGTTAGAGTCGGAGTCAGAGTCGACACTCGACTGAGTCGGTGTCAGAGTTGGAGTTTTAAAACATTGGTCCATACCATCAAAAGTTAATCGAGATCTGAGATACATTACAGTCACAAAGATTACTTTGGTCATTGAATCTTCAGGTCAAGTTTAATAAGGATTTGTACTATAGTGATTTAGAGAGCTAGATTAGGACTTGTCAACCACAAATCTCATGCTTCAAGAAAAAACTAATTTTATGTATCATCACCATGTTGATTTGGGGTAGCATCGAATGAGCTCTAGCCATGAAATTTGGTGGAGGGGCTGGGGCACATGAGATCTCCAATACCCAGAAAGGGTTTGGCCAGATTCTAAACAGATCAGGAGATATTAAAATAATTAATATTTTTAATGGAGTCCCTAAGTCTAAAGCCTAAACTTAGGGAAAATAAAATATTAATGTGTATTAATATGAATCTGTCTTAGAATGGTCCAAAAGACAACGATCAAGCCAGATCTAAACTTAACTGTTGATTAGGGACTTAATCTCGGCCATTGAGATGTCATCAGGAAAAGTATAAGAGGAGGCTTGAGGGTCATGTGGAGAATACACCAGAGTGATCAGTGATTCTGTTCTCTAGAGCGGGGTTTGCTAAGAGAGATAGAATCAGTGATCAGGAGAGCAGTTGAGGGGCATTGAGTACAAAAAGGCAGAGATATTGCCAGGATAGTGGCAGAGCAACTAGAGAGAGAGAGATGCAGGAGCAACGAGTGCTGATGCAGGGCCACACAGAGGCAGCGAAGTGTTGTGCAGAGCACCAGAAGGGCTAGCGTAGCTGGTGCAAGGCCTCCTAGGGCTGACGCAGGCCAAGATAGGATGATGCAATGCCAACGCTAGGCTAGGAGAGGCTGATGCAATCTAGATTGGGCAGACGCTGGGGTTTCTGGGGCAGATTGGTGCTGAGTAGCTGCCGAAAGGATTATTCGGGGTTTTGGCTAGTAGATTTGTCAGGAAATTGAAAGGTATTACTGCTAAGGAAATTCTCTGTAGGGTAGGCAAGTTTTGGCACCCAGATTGTACTCTGATATTGCTTAATAAGAAAACCCTCAGATAGTTGCACCGATTTTCCTGCATTGGGTTTTTCCAGGGACATTAGTCGAAAAATAATGGCGTCATATGGTGTGTTTGTTCTTGTTTCCTTTAGTTGCTGATCTATAATACGTTGAGCACACACTAGTGTTTATTTTTAGTATTTACATTGTAAATAACTTGTCAAGGAAAAATAACAAGTAGGTAGGAATAAATTAGATAAAGTGCATGGAGGGTTTCTACCTGAGTAAATTTAGAAACTTCAACATGGTATTAGAGCATGATTGCAGATCACAGGAGGACTAAGAGACATTAGTCGAGTGGTGCAATAACAACAGAAAACAACTGTCCGGAGGTAACAAAAGTTGTTTCTAGCAACGCAGAAGCCAAGATGTGTGACGTAGAGCCAACCAAAGCCACGCAAAGGAAGCCGGGAGCTGCGCAAAGCCTTAGAGAGGTAGCGTTGCTGACGAAGAGGGCGAGAGGGCTAATGCAGGGCATCCCAAGGCTGACGTAGACCCATTCAGGGTGACGCAGGGCCAGCTTGAGGCAGAGAGGGGTTGACGCAGCTCACAAAAGGCAGTTGTTGGGGTCTAAAAGGTTGCAAGAATATTGCAAAGTGGATCTGGTGAGGTACTGTAGTCAAAACAGTACCTCACAGAGCAGGGCTAGAGGAGTTGTTACCAAGGGTTTCTAGTCGAGGAACCCAAATCAGAAGTGCAGCTGCACAAGTCGATCAGAGTAGGGGGCATCTCGACAAGCAGCAGAATGATTTCCTGGAGGGAAATCAGGACTCAGAGGGAATCCAAAAGAGAACTTCCAGACGAGAAATAGAGACTGAGAGGAGTCGAACAGAGAAGTTCTAGGAGGGAAGTAGAGGAGCATCATGGCACTATACGGGGTAAGAGACCAAGATAGATTGGAGGGAGCATCAAGCTTCGCAGTTTGGAAGGCCAAAATCCTATCAGTGCTTGACAGGAATTGTGTCAAGAACTTCTCGTTGAAGGTAATAACTGTCCCAGTCGACCCCAATGATAATGACAGGTACAAAGAGGCAATGGTGAGGGCCAAGTGCATTATCCTTGACGGGGTCAAGGATCATGTGGTACCACATATAGTCGAGAAGGAAACAACATTTGAGATGTGGGAGGCTCTCAAGAAGCTGTATTAGCATACTTCTGTGCAGAGAAGAATGCTGCTTGAGAATCATATGAGGTTATATCAAATGAAGAAGGGAAAATCGATTGACACTTTCCTTGGAGGATTGAATGAGATTCGAGACTAGTTGATTGCGATATGAGCGACACTGGATCAGGAGCTGATGGTGAGGACAACCTTGAATGCTGTCTCAGAAGATTGGGAAGTGTTTGTCCAGAGTATATTGGGCAGAGGGACACTTCCAACGTGGGACGAGATGTGGGCAGCTCTTTGCCAGGAAATGATCAGACGGTAGTCGAAGACAGGTAGTAGCAGCAAGGGGATCAAAGTCAAGCAGGAGGAGGAAGATGTGGCCTTGGCATTTGAGGGAAAGCAGAAAAAGCGGAAGAAGAAAGATCTCTCCAAGATCAAGTGCTTCCACTGTGGGGAGCTGGGTCATTATGCGACCCAGTGTCCAAGGAAGAAGAGTAAGGGAGAGTCTTCTGAGACTAAGGTAGCGCCAACATAGGTAGAGCAGGAAGTTTTGATAGACGATGTTTTTGCCATGAGTGCACACGCACCACTTGAGTGGAAGTGGGGAGACATTGAGCTGTAGTCAGGTGGACTACAGGCGATGAGGGGCAGGATCCTCGAGGTACCCAGCCTTTTGGATTAGACCTTGCTATGGGAGCCCCGTCGAGGAGTAGCACGACTGGCTGAGTTGGGTAGAGACGGATGCGGATGGAGCGGCAGAGAGAGCTACAGTGCAGGTGTCCCGAGACAATGCGAGGCTAGCAGGTTATAGCAGTGCGAGAGGCATACGAGTGTTACACCAGTGCAGGAAGACAAACAAGTGTGCAACGATGCAAGATGCAGGGAGTTGTTGCAGCAGTGTAGAGGTCAGAGAGGGAGCACCTGTCAGCGACAGAGGGAACTTCAGCATCAATGGGTGTTGCTAGCCCAACAGGGAGGTCAGTTACTTACTTCTCAGTAACCGAGTTGCAGTGCAGCAGTGGGCAGTATGATGCAATATGATGAGAGGAGGTGCAGTGCTGGGAGAAAGGACCAACATTAGCATAGATGCAGAGGTAGCTGTCGTACGAATGCAACAGTGGCAGTGGCAGAACCATGGGCAGCAATACAGGATGCAGTGGGGCAGAGGATGTTGGGCAGGAAGACCTAGCATCAGCACAGGTACCAATGCTGGATGATCAGAGTAATACTCAACGTGGAGTAGTTCTAGAGCACAGTCCTCGCTAGGAGGGTGTGTTGATTTGGGGTAACATCGGATGTGCTCTAGCCACAAAATTTGGTGGAGAGGCTGGGGCACATGAGATATCCAATACCCATAAACGGTTTGGGCAGATTTGAAACAGATCAAGAGATATTAAAATCATTAATATTTTTAATGGAGTACCTAAGTCTAAACTTAGGGAAAATAAAATATCAATGTGTATTAATATGAATCTGTGTTAGAATGGTTCAAAAGACAAAGATTAAGCTAGATCTAAACTGTCGTTGATTAGGGACTTAATCTCGGCCGTTGAGATGTCACCAGGAAAAGTATAAGAGGAGGCTTGAGAGTCACTTGGGGAATACACCAGAGTGATCAGTCATTCTATTCTCTAGAGCGAGGTTTGCTAATAGAGATAAAATCAGTGATCGGGAGAGCAGCTGAGGGGCATTGAATACAGAGAGGCAGAGAGGTAGAGATAGTGGCGGGGATAGCAGCAGAGCAGCCAGAGAGAGAGACGCAAGAGTAGCCAGTGCTGATGCAGGGCCACACATAGGCAACTAAGTGCTGCGCAGAGGACTAGAGGGGCTAGCATAGCTAACACAGAGGCTCAGAGAGCTGGCGCAGGGCCTCTTGGGGCTGACGCAAATAGGTGCTGAGTAGCTGCCGGAAGGATTATCTGGGGTTTCAACCAATAGATTTGTCAGAAACCGAAAGGTATTACTGCTAAGGAAATTCTCTATTGGGTAGGCCAGTTTTGGCACCCAGAATGTACTCTGATATTGCTTAATAAGAAAACCCTCAAAAAGCTGCACCGATTTTCCCGCATTGGGTTTTTGGGGGGCATTAGTCCAAAAATAATGGCATCATATGGTGTGTTTGTTCTTGTTTCCTTTAGTTGCTGATTTGTAATATGTTGAGCATGCACTAATGTTTATTTTTAGTACTTACATTGTAAATAACTTGTTAAGGAAGAATAACAAGTAGGTAGTAATAAATCAGATAAAGTGCATGGAGGGTTTCTAACTGAGTAAACTTAGGAACTTCAACACACCAAAACAATAGTCTTTTTCATCCAGCAAAAGTGTCAAGCTTCACGTCATGAGAGAATGTTCATATTCAAAAACACTTGGAGAGAGGAACACCTTAGGTAATGCGATCTTCTTCAGTGAACCTTCCACAAGGTTTAATTCAGCTAGCATCAATAGATAATAAAGTTATCACAAGCTCTTTTAAACTTACCCAAACTTCTGCCCAAGGTTGCCTCAATATAATCTGCACACAAGAGAGTACAGGTCTTAAAGAGCAGTGTTGAGAACAGCTCGATAACGTCCCAATTTTATCTCGAAATCACGATTTTTTGTCCAAGCCGATATTTGCCAATTTTTGTTGATATTTTGATGGTATCTTGATTTTGCCGATGTTTGCCGATTTTTACCGATAATTTCCAATTTTTTATGTTTTTTTGGTTTTCCGGACCCTTGCTAATTTTATCCCAATGTCGATGTTCGCAACATTGTTAAACAATACACGATTATGTGCCTTAAGTGGTCCTTCAAACATATGAGGAATTTATTGCTTGAGAGATACTCAAAATTGTAGGATGAAATTTTTTCCGCAGGCAGCGAAAGGATTCTTTGGAATAATGTAGAGACTTGTATCCAAAAAGAACGAGTAGGCTTAGAAGCAAAGAATTGTTAGGGCCGAATGATCATTGTATTCAACAATGTGCTTAACAAAGATATACCACAGTGATGAAGACCGAACAATTGCAGATTGTTGTGAGAAATTTTTCTAGAGAAACTTTTAGACTTGTTTCAAATTTTTGTCCTTTATTTATTGCTTCATATAGAGGCCGAATCAGTGTTGCATATAACAGGGACGAAATGGGGACGTTTTTTTAGAGGCGGGGACGCGAAAGTGTCATTTCCCAAAAATCTAGGAAGCGAAGTGGCTCAAAAGCGTCTACTATATATATATATATATATATTTATAGTTTTTTTTTTGCATTTATATTAAAAAAACATCCCAAATACCAAATTAGTTGTAGAAGACATGAAAACATGCATATTTTTACATAAATCAAGATAGATATGGCATCCATGATTCCATCATACATCAATGATTAATTATTTAAGCATCAACCATCTAGATTCTAGCAATTGCAAACATACATTAAATTTTCAAGCATATTATAAAATATAAAACATTTAGAAGATAAAATCATCAAACATTCAAGTAATTTATCTAGCAAGTGAGCAGTTGTCAACATTAGTCATGTCCAAAATTCAAATAACAATGTTTACAAAATAGGCCACTTGGCCACCACCAAGACTCAAGTACACATTGAACTAGGAAGAGTAAGACAAAAAAGGTTCAAATTCACAACAAGCCTACAAGTCTAATGATTAATCTATGACAAAAGTAGTAAATTGTGAATATATCTACTAATATCTCCTCCTTCCAACAAGAACAATACATGGCTGTGGGCCTCCACGTTGTGGCAATGAAGAAGTTGGTGGCTATAGAGGTTCTGGCACTGAAACTGATGGAGATGAAGCCTTTGTTGTTGGTGTTGAAGCATGGAATCTGGGAACCAAGGTACCAGATGGGGTTGGCATCTCAACTTGATCATCATCATCTTGGATAAGAGCATCCTCTAGTTGCTCTAATCACAACACTCCATCCTCCAAATCGGACTCCTCTAGATTTCTGTCCCAAACCTTAACGTCTTTATTAGTCTTTTGCATGATCACACTAATGGGACAACAATCGCATGTTGTAGTGAACATAAATCAAGGTCCTTGCCTGGTCTAAATTTAACCTATTTCTTTTAACATCGTGGATGAAAGAATAAGAGCGCCAACACCTCTTTGCAAAAGAAGTGTTTACCACCTGTGATAGCACCTGCAATGCCAAAATCTGTAGAAGTGGAGTAGCACCACCATGCATGTTACACCACTCGAGAGAAAAATTCTCTCGATCTCTAAATGCATGCACGCTCCCAAATGGACCAATGCTAAGCGTATAGCTACTCAACTGTTTCTGTACCATTGCAGACTCCTCCTCATCAAGGACTAATTTAACCAATGCTCTCATGTAAGCCTCTAGAACCTCTGGATCTAGGTGTGGTTTTCTCCTGACACCCCCTAGGTGTTGGTGTTGAAAGCCATGATGGATGATAGTATTTAGGTGTCAGAACATATGCTAAAGGCATGCAATGGAATGTTTAGCATATACCATTGTTTTTCCACCTCTACACAAATGTAATTGTACAAGGTGATATCTCTAGGCTCAACAATGTCTTTAATCTGCCACAACATGCTATCCATTTGCTCATATATCTCCCCAATTATTGGTCGATTTGAATCTGCAAACTTGATCATGTAATAAATTGGTTTCGTGAATTGCATAACATATTTAGTCTGTGACCAAAATAACATGTCAAGAATAGTGTCCTTGGCTACATTAGCACCATTTCTATCAGTGTTAATTTCCTCCCATGAATCAGAGGTCACCATATTAGTTAAAGCTTGCCTCACCTTCACTAACCGCCTAAAGGTGAGGTAATAGCTTGCAAATCTTGTTTTTGCAAGTTTAAGCAACTACAACTTGGAGTTAGTCCCATAAAAGTAGTTTACCCTTTTATGCTGTTAAAATTGGCAACTAGAGCCAAACTCCATGTGGGTCATCTTATTTATGGAAGCTGATATTTTTCTTGGACTCCTCTCATTGAAAGGTGTAGGATTGATCTAAAGATCATCCGATTCCGATATGTATTCATGGAGTTATGAATTTATTTGTGTTATAAGACAATTTGTCAAGGTTGGCCAACACCCAAATAACCCCAACATGTGGTCAACGCTTTAGTATAAAAGGTGATGACTTGAGAGTCATTTCACATACACTTCTCTGTTGATTTCTCTCCACTTGTTTTTGGGTTTTAGTGTGAGAGAAACATAGGAGGAAGTAGCCCTAAGATGCAGGAGGGAAGGGGGCCTACACGTTGCCCTTTACAAGACCTAGACGCAGGCTTGGCACAACCCTAACTTCTACGCATAACCTAGAGGATGCAGTCAAGAAGGAGTGTTATAACAAGCCCTAGACACAACTATAGAGGAGGCCTTAACAAGCTATACCTAGCCGCAGTCAAGGAGGGTTATAACATGCCCTAGCCGCAACATAAGGAGGCAGGAATAACGTGACAAAGGAGGACTATTTTGGGTTTATTACAGTATGCGAGTTGCTGTAATGGAGGCCAAGTATGCTATGTACTAGGCCAAGCCCTTAAGTTCTAAACGCTGCTTGTTTAGGCACTCTCTTGAGGGACCTAAGGCTACATGATTGCTGTGTGCTAGGCCACAGGCTGTAGCACCACAACAAGGCTTGCGTAAGGGCAGATTAAGGGCTAATATTGACCCTAGGTATCGACGTAGCAAAGGAGGTGTCTCTTAAGGGTGTGCTGCAACTTTTCAGAGGGCTGTTCAAGGACTGTGCAAGGAATTTAGGGCTGCAGCAGTGTGCCCTAGTGCCCTCACCAGAATTGTCACGAACAACAATGTACAAACATATTTGGAGCAATGTTTGGAGATGTGTTGGGTCATGTTTGATTGGAGAGGTCCCTTCATTTATGAGGAGATTCTATATACTGTCACAAGAAGTCCTTACTAGAAGCAGTAGCCAATTGGGACAACAACAATGGCATGGTGTAGCAATAGCCAATTGGGACAACAACAATAACATGGTGCAACAATAGCCAATTGGGATAGCAACATGGTACATCAATGCTAATAATGGGACAACATCGAATGCAATCATGGTGGAGCATGTAGATGGGACAACAAGGACATGGTGCTTTCACGGGACAAGAAGCAATCATGGTGCAATAGTATGAGCAGTGGGAACATTGTGATAAGGGGTAGCAAGATGTGAAGTGCTACAACAGAAAGATGGGCATCATGACAATGTGAAGTGTAGCATGTTGTGTGCAACACTTGCTAGTATAGTATGGTGATATTAAATGCTAAAATGAGATGCAGCGTGATGGGCACAATAAGGTACAGGATGAGGCAACATTGGTAAGTGCAACAAGATGATAAGGCACAACAAGATGTTGCAGTATCGGATGGTGCAACATAAGGTGTAGCAGTATGATGTGTGCAGCATGGTAATGAGGTCCAACATAGTGATGATGGGTGCAGCACAATGTAGCACAATGAGGTGCTACATGATGACGAGGTGCAACACAATGCATGTTGATGGAGTCACTTGGGAGAATCAGTTGAAGCACCATGTCTTCAACTGAGTTCAGCTACCTCATGTATCATCTACTTAGAGATGATCTATGCTCTTATTTAGATAAGTCAAAGTGTTGACTTCTCTTGTATATGTACTATCTCTCACTCTCCCTCTGTTGAACTATTGAAGAACATATAAGAAGAATTGATCAAGGGTTCCCCACATTGGGGTTTGTCCTTGGCTAGCGACACATCTTGTGTCCTCTTGTCTTGGCTTGTCTTCTGCAATCTATGTTTATTTTCTATCTGCAACTTACTTTAATGCTGATGTGATTACTAATCTGGAAAAGATATTGAGCTAACTATGAAAATTGAAATAAATTGCTCTAAGCATAGAACATACCTAAAATTAACATGGTATCAGAGGTGAGGTGAAGACAAAGCCCAAGCAAGAGTGAAAGCGCAATCACCAAAGACAGTTGGGAAAAGACAATAGGATCACTGGATTCCTCATCCCTCTTCTGATTCACCAAGGGTGAAGTTGAATCAGAGAATATTATCAGAATGGCACAGTGGAAGTTTTTGATGGCCTACAGATCACTTCAATGGGAAGTACGGATCTAAGGGTGGAAGGAAAGGCAAATGCCTTGTTTTTAATAAGTTCGGCCATTATGCATAGGAGTGTTCGAGGTAGGGACACATCACTTGATGATGATAGAAATCATTCCAGGGACATCATCAATGATCAGAGGAATGACAGGTAATGCAAGTCATCAAGGAAACGACCGACTCTTCAAAGAAAGCAAGGAACCCCAGGCCTGGAGAATCAAATGTTGCTTCTAATATGATAAAGAAGCGTTATCTTATATTGGCCCTCTCCCTCAGACTCTTGGGGAATATGGCTTATTGATTGTAGTGCTTCAAGGCACTTCATCAGATAGAAGGGTGCTCTCTCTAATTTGGTAGAGATGGAAACAATCGAGGGATTATGCTTGGAATCAATGCCAGCTATCCCGGAAAGGGTGTAGGGAATGTTACCCCTCAATTGAATAAGGGTAACTCGATTCTTTTACAAGAATCTCTTTATGTACCTGATCGCAAGAAGAACTTGGTGTCCATTTTGGCAAAGGAAGTCAAAGGTTTCATGGTGGCATTCATCGATCGAAAGGTACGTGTTTGAAAATGAAATTTTCAAAGATGCTTTTACTTATGGGTTCAGGGCTGGAAATTTGTATCAAGTTGCAAGAAGCCCATTGGGGACCATGTTAGTTGACACATCTCATCTAAACCACTGAAGGTCTACTTTATGGGGCCCTACCCGATGTGAGTTAGATGGTGATAGGGATCCTTGAATTCAAAAAGAGCGTGAAGGTACATGTCTGAGATGTACCGAACGGAAATCTTACATGGGGACCATTCCCCTCATGTAGCAGGTACATGGGTTTGGAACAACCTGAGGGGTCTAAGATTCATGATCGGGAATCTCATATATGTAGGTGGAAGAAAGCCCTCTATGGCTTGAAGCAAAACTCCCGGGCCTAGTATGAGAGGATTGATAGTTGTTTGATGAAGCTGAGATTCACTAGGAGTGAAGTCGATCCAAACCATTGCTTGAAGGTTGTGGATGATAGACCTTTCATACAGACACCTTTTGAGGACAACCTCTTTTTGACAGGTGCAGACCCTCTAATTTGCAGAAGTAAGAGGGAGTTGGATTTCGGATTTGGAATGGTGAACTGCAAGCCCATGACTACCTCAATGGAGCTTAACTTTAAGAAGTTATGTGGTAGGGATATCGTTCCTGATTTGGGAAATGCCTATGTGTTTCATAAACTCATTCTAGAATTGATGTTCTTGGTGAACTCCTGTTTGGGTATATGTTTTGCAGTTAGCATGTTGAGCTCATATTTGGTTGAGCCTCACTGGATTGATGCTAAGAATCATTTGAGATGTCTTCAGGGCACAATCTTTCATGAATTGAGATACACTGCCGGAAATGTGAAGCTGCATGATTATTTTGATGATGATTAGGCAGGCAACGTGGAAGATCGCAAGAGCACTTGTGGGTGCTGACTTTCTTTGGGTTCTACTCGATATCCTGGATGAGCAGGAAGCAGAAGTCGGTTGCTTTGACCACCGCTGAGATCGAATACATAGCTACGAGTATGATCTCGTGTGAAGCTACCTGGTTGTGTAAACTCTTCAGTGAGCTGTTTGTACACATGATGGATACCACCTTGATCTTCTGTGTCAACTAGGGGGGAATCCCGTATTCTATGATTGCTCCATCATATAGACATCAGATACTACCTTGTCTTTGATATCGTACATCGATGAGCAAGAAGGCTCCATCACATTGAGACTGATGTACAGGTCGTAGACATTTTGTGGAAGCCTCGGGGAAAGGTCAAATTTGTGACTTTCTCGAATGACTTGGAGTCGTTGAGAGACCCTCTTATGAGGGTTCTGTATGATGCATGCATTGAGCTCTGGGAGCTCCTGGGGGCTTGCAATACTTCTTGGAGCAACAAGTGACCATAGGGCGACTCACCCTCCCTTAATGGTGTGCTGTGCACTAGGTGAATGGTTCAACCTTCCCCTGTGATATCCTGTGGCGACTTATGGACATGATGAGTGGTTTTCCTGTCAACTCATCCTACTCATGCAGTCTAGGACTCATGGGAAGTACCTCTTATCTGGCCAATGAGTAGGGAAATGGGGTTAGGGACCATAGTAGTACTATCGATGGACGCATTGTTGTATCTATCATACTCCTTATGCTAGGATGACCTCCATTGATCTGGGATCAATGAAACTGATTTGGGATTAGTATGAGTAGTTTGAGTCTTGAGACACTCTCTTTTGATATTGATCTGGGATCAATGAAACTGACTTCGGGTTAGTAAGAGTGACGTAACTCACTCTCTTTTGGAACTGATCTGGGATTAGTAAGAGTGGTATAACACACTCTCTTCATATGGAACCGACTTCGGCTCGATAGAGAATCGTATGAGACATTCTCGATCAATTCTTCTTCTTCATGGTTCAGCAGAGCAAAGGAGAGCAGTGCAGGGCACTGTTGGTAGAGATAGTATAGTCGGGCAGATGGATCAACAGATGGAGTTCTCCCTAGTTGAGAGGGAGTGTTAAAATTGGCAAATAGGGCCAAACTCCATGTGGGTCATCTTATTTATGGCAGTTGATATTTTTCTTGGACTCCTCTCATCGAGAGGTGTAGAATTGATCTAAAGATCATTTGATTCCAATAAGTATTCATGGAGTTATGAATTTATTTGTGTTATAAGACAATTCGTCAAGGCCGGCCAACAACCAAATAACTCCCACATGTGCCCAATGCTTTAGTATAAAAGGAGATGACTTGAGCGTCATTTCACACACACTTCTCTCTTGATTTCTCTCCACTTGTTTTGGATTTTAGTGTGAGAGAAATCTAGGAGGAAGTAGCCCTAAGGCGCAGGAGGGAAGGAGGCCTACATGTTGCCCTCTACAAGCCCTAGACGCAGTCCTGGAACAACCCTAGCTTCTACGCATAACCTAGAGGACGCAATCAAGAAGGAGGGTTATAACAAGCCCTAGACGCAACTATAGAGGAGGCCTTAACAAGATGTACCTAGCTGCAGTCAAGGAGAGCTATAACTTGCCCTAGCTGCAGCATAAGGAGGTAGGAACAATGTGATAAAGGAGGACTATTTTAGGCTTATTACAGTATTCGAGTTGCTATAATGGAGGCCGAGTATGTTGTGTACTGGGCCAAGCCCTTAAGGGCTAAATGCTGCTTGTTTAGGCACTATTTGGAGGGACCTAAGGCTACATGATTGCTGTGTGCTAGTCCTCATAGCTGACCCCTTCCTTCTGTGCAAAACCTTTTTCCACAAGCCTGAGTTTCTGCTTGTCAAGTGAGCCCTCAACTTTACACTTGTTCTTGTAGACTTACTTGCGGCCTATTGGTTTGGTTCCGAATGGAGGATCAGCCAGCTTCCAGGTGCCATTCTTCGTCAAGGCATCATATTCTTTCTGCATCGCTTCTTTCCATTCATCATGAGAAGCGACTTCTTTGAAGGAAGTTGGTTCAAAATTTGTAGACAGGTTCAGTTCACAATCATAAGAAACATCCATATCAACAGGTGAATCAGAATCGTCTACATCACCTCCATTCTATCTGGTTGAGCTTCTTGTTCTTGTCTTTCCAACCTCATCAGGATGAACACTTTCAAGTTTCTTTGTCAGCCATTTTGGAGGACCTTTTTGAGATGGCCCACGCTGCTCAGTTGATTGAGTTAGGGCTGAATCTGTTGAAAAATGTAACTAGGTTCGGTCTTCATAATGATATGTAATTGTGACTTTTGTATATGGTGTAATGAAGAAAATAAAATTATTTTTGTAAGCCTTGCTTCACGGGTTTCATGAGCAAGTGAGTTTTATTTTAGGTAGCTCCTATTGAGAGCCTTAAGATTTGTCATTAAGGTCAAAGAATTAATGTCATGTATGAAGAGCTCTTCTTGAGCATATGTAAAATGTATATGAGCCCCCCTTAAAGAATAACACCAGGGCAAACAAAATAAGACAAATACCCACTGAACTTATCTAACTAGCCAGACTGATGAGGATGCGCTTTAAGGCTCGACCATAAGCCCACCACCCAAGCCCGCCCTTTCTCCTCTGTCGTCTGTTGGTAAGGCCTTATTCTTCGCGGTAAGAGGTACTTCTAAGGTCTGACATTAAGGATGCGCAAGCAGGCTCGACCACCGCCTTTTTGTGAATATGTCTTGATAACCCTCCAACGACAAGCACTTGCCATCCTCTTCTACATCAACCTCCAAACTGTATGGAAGGTCTCATTTTGGCTCACTTCAATAGACACATCCATTCATAATGTCATGTCGACTTAATATATGAGACAAACTACTATAAATAGGAGTGAAGGATTTTCGCATTAGCACGCAAAACAATTTGGTATATGTCTTTGAGTTTTTCGGTAAGAAGTTTGGATGGGTCCCTCTATGATTTTGGAAGAACAATGGTAGCAAGTAGTTTGGACTATCTTCAAGATTAGTGTGACTGTTTTGATGCCCTAAACACAGTGACAAAGTTTGGGTGAAGGCTACATAGGTGATTTATGTTCATCTATGCAATTTGGATCACGGTGACAATGACAAGTAAACGTAGAGTTTGCTCAGACTTCAGAAGGAAAATCCCTATGTCACAGTAGTAGATCTCAAGTTGGTGTCTAAGGGAATTCAGATCCATCTACTATTCATATTTCAAGAGCAACGAAGAAGATTAGAGAATTCTCATAGTGCACCACAGTCATACATTTCGGTTATATGAAGGTCATGACAACGGGAAAGAAGATCTTGAAGACAATGATGTGAAGACAATGTCTTGATGCAAAGAAGGTTAAGGTGAAGGAAGAATCTCGAAGAAGAAAAGACAGTCAAGAAAAGCAGTGTCTTGGTCTTGGAGTGGCTAGTAGGTCAAGGGTCTTGGTCTTGGTATTTGTCAATTGGAATCTCTATAAGAAGAATTTGTGCGGGTTTTCCTCTCAAATAGTGATAGGTTTTGGCCCTGGCTTGTAGCCTACATGTTGTGTCTCTTGTGTATTTATGTTCATGCATTGGTTACTGTCTGATGAAGAAGAACACTAATAATCTTACAAGAAGAAGATCCTAATCTAATCTAGTAAAAAACATTCACAAGTAGTCACCAGAGAAGGGAAATCAACTAATTCTAATGCCTTAGATTTCTCAACAGAATCAAGATTTAGTCTCCCAATTCTGTCAATCACATCACTCAAAGTGTCATCAGTGGCTGGAGCTTCATGTGGGGGAGAGAGTGCTTCAAAAGAAGATTCCACAGATTGATCCAATATAGGAATCCCCCCTTCAAGATGTCAAATCTCACTATCAAATTCTTGAAAATATTTTTCATGTCGAAATCTATCCAAGCGATCAAGCTGCCACTCAACAACATTGTTGGTCTTGGAAGATTAAAGAAATATCACATCTCTAGATATTATAAACTTCTTGTTCACTTTATCATAGAGACATTATGCTTTGTAGGAATTTGAATACCCCAAGAAGATAGACTTACGACTCCTTGCACCAAGTTTGTTTCTTTGTTCCTTAGGTATCAAGGCATAACAAGTGGAAGCAAAGACCCTAAGATGCTTTATCGAAGGAATGTGGCCATACCACATTTCATAAGGATTCTTGTTTCTAATAGCATTAGATGGACACCTATTCTTTATATACACAACACATAGAACTGCATCAGCCCAAAACAATAGTTTAACATTCTTGAAAAACATCATGGAACATACCATATTTAAGATTGTCTTGTTCATTCTTTCAACGACTCTATTCTGTTGGGGATTACAAGCATAATTGTTTGATGTTTGATCCCATGTTGGCGAAGATAGTTTTCAAATTCATTTGAAGTGTATTCTTTTGCATTATCAATGCGAATAGAGCCAATATGAGGTTGTGCTTCATTTTCAATGCATGCATGAAAATTCTTGAATGTTTCAAAAACATCATATTTTCTCTTCAATAAGTAAACCCAAGATATTCTGGTGTGGTCATCAATAAATGTCATCATATATTTATTACTATGTACAGAGGGAACAGGCATTGGACCACATAAGTTTGAATGAATAAGTTCAAGCTTTCTACGTGCTCTAGAATGAGAATCATGGAAAGAATGTTTGCTTTGCTTTCCTAAGATACAAGCATCACATTGCCTAAGTTTCCTAGGAATTGTAGGCAAACCAGTAACACCATTTTTGTTTTCAACAAACTAAGGCTGCCATAGTTCAAGTGTCCAAATCTAGCATGCTATAAAAGACTTGATGCAAATGTACCTTCGTCATAGTGAGAGCTCTATGAAATGTTGTGTGCACGAGCAGAGGTACATTGCAGTTTCAGAAGTCTTTCTTCTTCTATCACTGTCATGACAAGTGAGTGATCAAATGCTTTTCTGACCTCGACCATGCCATCAAATATATGAATGGAGTGTCCTTGTTGGTAGATGTGGACCAAAGACAACAAGTTTCTCCTCAGCTCCGGGAGATATAGAACATCATGTAGAAGAAAGTTTGGAAGACCAGGCAGTTTGAGCTTGATGGCTTGAGTTTTGACTTGTCTACAAAATATACTGCTCCATCAACATTGTCAATGAATTCTTCAAAAAAATCTTTCCTAAAAGTCATGTGGCAAGTTGCTCCTGAATCAAGCGACCAATCATCTTTCCATCAAGCAAGTGAAACAATAAAGGAGTCTGCAGTTACTCCATTATTACAGTGTGCCAAAACATAGTGAGCAGATTCAGGTGCTTTACCTTTCCCTTTGTCATTGGTTTTACCTTTTCCTTCATTTCTTTCTTGCTCAATTCTATCCCAAGGAAACTTACATGTGGATGCATCATGTCCATCTCTATTGCAACGTATGCAATGAACATCAGACTTTTCTCCTTGGAATTGTCTGTCCCCTGCCTCTAAAATCTTCTTCCTCTTCCTCTTCCTCTTCGACAACCTCTTCCTCTAGAAGAATCTTGTACATTATTCTTCTCTCTATTTGCAAGACATACAACTTCTTCAGAAGACTGAGGAGCTATCTTCTTCCCAAAAGCCTTCTCTCTCTCAACAAACTACTTCTCAAGGGAGTCAAAGGTAATTTCCTTAGGGTTTCCACTTGCTTGCAATGACTCAAGATAATGTGAATAGGTGGGATAGAGTGCCTTGACATAAGATATGAGAGGAATATCTATTTCGACACAAATGGTTTTTATGTCGTGCATAATGGATCTTACTTCTGATGCTAGAGAAAGAGGGTCATCATTTTTTAATTCAAGAATGAACAATTTAATCACAATTGGACAACTTCAAGTTCAAAGAGTGAGTCATATAGTTCCTTCAAATTCTTTAAGGCTTCAAAAGCATTTGAAAATGGTGAAATATGGCGACTCGCATGTTCATTTACAGATGCTGCAATCAAGACATAGGCCTTTGTTGTTCATATTTTCCCAAATGGCAATCTCCTTATCTGAAGTGGGCTTTGCAGGTGCATTATCTCCTTCTCCTTCATAAACTCCTCTCCACAACTCATTAAAAATGCGAGTGTGTTTTATCTTCCTTGACGATCTAGGATAGTTCTCTTTTTTAGAGAGAACTACTCCAACAATTGATATTAGTGAATGCATTTTAAAATCTATGTACTGTGTAAAAATTCTACTTTGCTGGCAATATACTGTGAAATAATGCACTTTTGGTAGCAATATTTTGTAAAAATTACAATTCTGGTGTATATATATGAGAATTATTACTTGGGGAGGTAATGTATGGGGGGGGGGGGGTAGCATGTGGGGGAGGTGATATATGGCGGATTTATATATTATAAGAAAGGTGTTATATATTATAACTGTCAGCCTCTGATACCATTCAACTTAACCGGGGATACCATCAACCGTCAGGTGTCATGGTTGATGGCTGGATAACTAAAATGGTGAAGAAGTGGTATAATTAGAGGAGGCATTAAAATGGAGGAGTCGATACAGACATACCAGTCACAACGGTGCCAAGGCTTTCCATGCTTCCGCTGCATGGTCAGTTGAAATGGTGTGCAAACCGTCGAAGAGTGGGGGCAATCACAGTTTGGTCTCCACGCAGGTAACTCTAGCCACACCACCTCTGTCTCAACGCACCAACTCACCGCACCAGCTCCAACGCACCAACTCATCGCTTCGATAACACACCAAATCACTGCTCTGGTTCTAATACAACAGCTCACTGCTCCGGTTCCAATACAGTAGCTCACTGCTCTGGCTTCAAAGAATAGGTCTCAATAGTTGGATATTTTAATGATTGCTTTTGTGAGAAGCCACGACCAAAGCTGAATAAATCGCTGGTTGTTCAGTCTCTTGTTGTCTGCTGGAATGTTTGATCAAGTGCTGAAATCCACCATGGCTGCTTTTTTGCTGTGAAGCAGGTTGGTGATGTTTGCTTACGTGAGAAGTCTAGAATGGATTTGAATCCCTTTTCAGAGAGCATTGATTAATAAAATAATGACAATCTTCCTTACGCTATGGATGAGACCAATGGATTGTTCGGGACGATTGTACTCCCTTAGGTTGGTTGAGTGAGAGGCCAATGAGTTTGGTCGGGGAGCTTTTTTCTGAGGCATGAAGTGATCCCTTGGGTCATGATGACTAAGAGACCAGTTTGGTCAGGGACACTGATTTTGTGATCTCTTCGTTGGGAAGTTGCTGAGAAACCAATAGATTGGTTGGGGAGATCGATCTTGAGTTCCCTTCCTTGGGTTGTGGACTGAGAGTCCAATAAGTTTGGTTAGGAAAAATGGGTTCTCCCCTTGGATCGTGGAGGGAGAGACTATATATTTTGTGATTGAGATAGGGATTCCTCCCTTGGCTCGTGGACTGAGAGACCTTATTTATGGTCGAGGAGATGCACCTGCATATGGTTGGAAAGTTTGGCCTCATGAACAATATTGGTTGATGGGATGTGTTTGATGCTATGTATCTTTTCTTATGATGTGACTTGTGATCTCTCCCTTGGGCTGGTGCTGAGAGACCTATGCGTTGGTAGGGGAGATTGATGTTGAAAGACAAAGAGAGTTGTATACCTGATCTCTCCCTTGGGCTGTTATTGAGAGACCTATGAATTTTTCAGGGAGATTGATCTTGATACAAAGAATGAAAAATACCTTCCTGGCTAAGAGGGAGCGTTGGAAACGCTGGAAATATATTATCCATGGTCGTTATTTTCATTATTAAGGAGCGACTTGTGGATTGGTTGGCGAGATTGATGTTGAAAGACAAAGAGACTTGTATATCTCATCTATCCCTTGGGCTGTCGCTGAGACCTATGGATTTGTCGGGGAGATTGATCTTGAGAGAGAGAATGAAAATACCTCCCTGGCTAAGAGGGAGTGTTGGAAATATATTATCCATGGTTGGTATTTTCATTATTAAGGAAGAAGTAAATATTTAATTTTTATATTATGCCTCCTTGATCAAGTTGGCCCAAGTCGGCTAGTCCCCTTGGAGTCATCCTTTTGACCCCTTTGGAAGACTATAAATATAAGACCACCTAGACACATCGATGAACTATTGTTTTATCTCTGTTCTAGTGAAGGAAGAAGGAGGGGGCCGAATTTCAGGAGGAGATGCTTGGCATTTACTCTTGTGACTGGTTAGATGTTATTTTGTGATGTTTTTCTTTGTGGATGGATTGATGAACATTGAACTCTCTCATAAGGAAAGATTTTTGGGTTTTCCCCATGTGGGTTTTTCCCTGGCCTTAGGCCTAATTTTCTGTCGTCTTATTGTCTCTTTGCTATTTCTATTACTCTTTCATGTTTAATGGTTGAAAATTTCTTCTCTATAGTTGCTTAATGATATTGGATGCTATATAAAATTGATGCTAATAAAATCATTGGAAGTAGTTATCTGTTGAAGGAAATTGTTTCTAGTTTTTGTGAACCCTAGAAATATCAACAATGCTTTTGTTTCTATGCACTATTTTTTCCTTTTCACATAAATGCTTGATACATTCTGATCTTCGACACATGTAATTGCACCTCAATTTCTCTAATCCATTGTTCAAAAGTATTCAAAACAATCTTTTCCTGCGCATACTTCATAATACATCTGCATTCTCTGTCCTACTTTGGTTAAATGTTCTTTAGAGTGGCACCATCTTCTTCAAAACAATTGTTTATGAAAGCTTCATCCCTAATTTTTTATGATAAGGCGATCATTATTTCTGTAAATGTTTCATCATCATGGGAATCACCATCATCTTCATTCCCTGATTCATTTTTAGTCTTTTGTGGCACCTGCATGAACATATCATGCTCATCCTTTGTCTTCACTGCTTCAGATGTGCTTTGCTTCACATGGTCAATCAACCCCCATATTCAATCTTGTAAACAACATCTTCATTGTCTTGAATTGTAAAATCCTTTGTTTCTGCAGTCAAGTCAAATGGCATATCATTAAAATATATAAGCAACATTGTCTTTAAAAGAATTTCTTTTGCAATATCACTTATTCTTCATTTTACTGTAATCCCCGCATTCTTGCAAGGTATCACTATGCAATCCTCAACACAACACATGTTTTCATCTGGCTTCTCTTGCTCTACATTTTTTGCCTTGTTGTCAATACTTGAGATATTGTACATAAATGGGAACCAAACAACCCATTGACAATGTCTCCAAGTATTCTTTTTCTTTTTCTATTCTAGTCTTTTGTAATTGTCAGTGTCATTTGCCAGTCTTGTTTGTACGTGTCCTAAAAGAAATGAGCATATTGTAGGGACACACTATGTAATGACTTTCAGTTGCATGATTTTGTTGTTACAATCAATATTTTCACACTGGGTCTCAACAAAGATTTGGCTGCCTTGAGAGTCAGCAGGATTTAGTGACTTGAGAAAGACTTGGCAAATACAAAAAATCCTTAAAATATCTGTGCACAAAAATTATATCAAATTTGTGGCAGTCTTGCAGAGTTTCCCACGAGTCTAGTGAGTGGTGGGTTTCAAGGAATATTGCAAATGTTGCCATCTGGATAAAATCGACAAGGGTATGGAAAACCAAACTATCGTAAAAATCAGGAAAATATTGGTAAAAATTGGCAAACATTGACAAAATTAAGATACCACCAAAATATTGGTAACAATTGGTAAACATCGGTGAGGCAAAAAAATCGTGATTTCACGACTTTATCGCGATAAAATTGAGATTCTTGCAACACTAGTTTCAAGAGCAAGTCTTAGGCAAGTACTTGACCCAGCCAAGCTGCCAACACTTGGCAAAACTGACAAGACTCTTGAGTCTTAGCAATAGGGGTTACAACACATTTATGATCTGCTTTTGGCTTGATTCCAATCACATGCTTAAAATCCATAACATCTCTGCATTGTACTAATGCACCCCTTCGCCATGTCGAATAGGTAACAATCTCCATCAACTTTTATAAGAAACTCTTCATTCAACATTTTTCTTTGCTTGATAAATTCTTCTTTCTGCAAATTAGAAACATGTCCAGCTCCAAAGTTATATTGTTCATTAACTCTTTTCTTCTCTTGATTACTTTCCATCATCACCTCTCATATCATCGTTCTATATACGAATCTCCTTTGAATTGGAGAATTTCAAAAAATTCACAAACTTGTAGGTTTTTCCCTAAGTTTTCAGGATTTGGATTCGCATCTGGATCCGGATCCATTAGTGTTTTGAAAACCCAGGATCTGGAAACGACAAAGAAACAGCAAGTACAAGCAAATAAAAATATTTTATAATTTTTAAAATTAAAATATTATATAAATACAAAAATAAAAACTATATTTATACAAATATTAAAAATAAAAACATATACTAATTTTTTAATATATAATTTTTACATACAATAAATAATTCTTAATGTATCATTTATAAATATTAATTAAACATTAATTAAATTTATATAAAAATAAAAAAGCATATGTGATTTTTTAAATATATAACTCCAATTTAATACTTTAAAAATAATTATTAAATTAACCATAATATAATTAATGCATCATAAACACTAAGTTCTAATTATTTATATTAAGCAAATTATTAAACTTATAGTTATTTTAGAAAAGTTACTTTTAAACTTGAAAAGGAACTTTAAAATATCTGAACTTTAAAATATAAACTTACTTTCAGAACTTAAAATATCTTCTAAATAAATAATAGTTCACGTCACATGTATTAAAGTTTATAATGCCTTTAATACTATTAAAGTTTAATAAATATGGGTTCACGTGTATTAAAGTTTATAATATGTTTTTAATACTATTAAAGTTTATAATATGGTCAACATAGAAATAATAAGTTGTCGCCACGAACTTGCATTAAAGTTTATAGTGTCTTGTATTAAAATTTATAATATGTTCAACATAAAAAAATAAATTTTATGTCGCCCAACAATACCCTAGTTTATTTCCGTTAACGGATTCATTAATCTATTTCTTACCATTCCATTGACTTGCATTGAATTTCTCGTTTTGGAATTTTATGTTCCCGTACGTTGATGATTTTTTACCCATGAATAGAAGATAGGTGGATCTCTGCGGATCCCGATCCGAATTCGTCTCTGATCCAGGGATCCGCAGATCCAGCGATTAGGCCTGATGGATCCGGTAACATAGGTTTTTCCCTCATCAACTGTTATGGCAATGTTATAGGGAATAATTACCAGTTTATCATGTTGGTTCTTCATCTCTTCGAATGTTTCAATTACTTTCAATATATGACCAAAGCCAAACATATTTTTTATTTCCCATAACCATATCCTCTAAATGCAGGGTCTTGTTATTTATTCTGCTTTTTTTGGTAATCTTCCACTTGCCAGGCCACAAGAATGCATGATTCTTCAATCTAGAACAAATTATATTCAATTCCCGAAGCTTTTAAATCTTCATGTGTTCCGAGAACTTGAATTTGCTCTTTGCAAACTCATGTTGCAATTTTCATCTCTAAAATTGTTTCTAGAATCAACAATATAATAGGAAAAACGTAATGAACATGGCTGCTTAGGAGCGGGAGCGAATTGGGAGCAAATTTTTATATAATATATATTTTTATATATTTTGATTCGTATATGTCAACAAAAGCATGTAGAACGATGAATTAGATGTAAAACACATAAAAACATGGATTAAACCGTATATCATCAATCGTCTAGAAGTTATAATTATCATCAACCACATGTTCACAAGTTACATGTTACAACATTTCGAGTCTCATCAATCTTAAAGTCTGAAGCTTTCAAAATTCAATATATAACATTTGTCATCACTAAAGTTGTACTTGCAACCATTACTATTACCAAACTATAACAAAGAATATCAAACATGAAATGAAATGTTTCAACTTTAAACTTTCACGAAGCATCATATCCATAATTCATTACCAATGAGTTATAATTGCCAAGTTCAAACTTCAAACTTAAATTGTCATTTGTTTACAAAAAATATCATAATAAATATGAAAGAGTCAACATTTATAAAAAACTACGAGAAACTAGAAAAGACAAGTAAATCTATTATCTACTACTTTGTCTGGCTCTTGTCACAAGAAATTTCTAATTTCTTTTCTTGTGGTGTATTGGAGTCTCCTTCCGCATAGCTAGACGACCATGTCCAAAGCCAGAACTAGAAGGCATAGTTTTAAAACTCCAGCTCCGACTCCGACTCCGACTCCGAAACGGTAATGACTCGGCCGACTCGATTTCAATGACTTGGTTGTTATAAAAAATACATTAAATATTAAAAAAAAAACATAATTTTAAAGATTTTCATTCATGTTTCCAAATACACAGCATTATAATATAGATGGAAGACAACATATGATCAAAGTAGGCTCATGAACCAATCCATTATATCAAAATGGTACCCAATGGCAATACATAGTCAACTGTCATACATGATCAAAGACTCAAAACAAAAAACACATAACCAAGGAGGCTAGAAATGGCCTCTACAACAAAAGTAAATTGTGACGGTGACCAGACTCCAGTACTAGTACTACTGGCTAGTAGCTACTGCCAGAGGAGCCAAGATCATGTCGATCAATCTCTGGATCATCATCATCAGAGTCAGACAGGGGGCCCCATGGCTCCTCCTGATCATCATCATCTCCAACTGCAACTGTAGAAGTGGTACCACTAGCAGGCTGTGCAAGTACAGTAGATGCAAGCTGAGATAGAGTAGATATGCGGCTGCGCTTCTGTCGTGGCTGAGCAGAGGAAGCACCTATAATTGGAGTCCTTGCTAGCTGTGAGACTGAGGCTGGTGGATTGGGGTCTGCATTCAACTGAACAGGCTGAAGTTGAACAACATGTTCAAGTTCAACTAATGTCTCGACATCTAAATCTAAATCAAGATCCTCATCAGGACCAAACTCTGCTGGACGACTCTCCACTACCCAATCTGATGTTGGATCAATGTCTTCCAACACAATGGGATCTGAATCAGGTCTTTTGTTCAACAAATGGTTTCGTCTGAGCCGAAGGTTGTATTGGACATAAACTAGATCATTTAACCGTTTTTGATCCAAACGGTTTCTCTTCTTTGTGTGAATCCTCTCAAAGACAGACCAATTGCACTCACACCCAGATGCACTGCAAGTTTGACTCAAAATACGAATTGCAAACCTTTGCAATTCAGGAACATGGCCACCAAAGGCCTCCCACCATTGTGCTGCAAAACACATAGGAGTGTAATGAGTTAGCTCAACAAAATTACAAATTATATCTAACTTTCAAATTATAAACGATTTAACAAAAAAAAAAAGTAAAACTATTAAGAATTTGAAAATTTAAATTTTTGTTTACTTGGCTCATCTGCTTCTCTTGCAATCTTTGCTAGGTTCTTCCCAAAGGTACTTGATGAATTGCTGAAGGTTGTGACCTGTCGGTGTATCTCCAGCTGATCAGACTCCAATGGGATCATGCGATCAGTGCAATCAATCAGTCTATCTCTGACCTCCCCCCTCAAAGCTCCTGACTCCTTAGCTTTATAATGATACCGTGGGTTCAAAAAATACCCGGCTGCATGTATAGGGCGATGGAGTTGATTGTTCCATCTTTCATCAATGATTGCCCAAATGGGCCCATACTTTGCCACTCTATCCTTGTATACCGTCTTTATTTGCTCCTTTGCTTGATCCATAGCCTCATAAATGAAGCCCATAGCCAACCTTTCCCCATCCACCAAGCGCAACACCTTAACTAGTGGCTCAGCAAGCTTCACAATCTCTGCTGCCTTTCTCCAAAAAGTTTCTTCATAGACTTTCTTTTTCAATTCTTTGCCTTCCAGTTTGTTAGACCAATTGCTTTGATTCCATTCATCACTGGAAAACATCTTTTGCAAGTTTCTATGTTGGGAAAGCATAGATTGCAATGTCAAAAAATGTGTAGCAAATCTAGTGATGGCAGGCCTAATAATATCCTTGCCCCAGTGTGTTTCCTCATGAGGCTCAAAATCAATGTATGATTGTAGATGAATTTTGTTATGCTTTTGGCATGATCTATGGTGTTTCTGACCCAATCTAATTTTCCAATATCCTCAAGCATGAGGTCTATGCAATGTGCAACACATGGGGTCCAAAAGATGGTCTTGTGTTTTTCCTCTAACAGTT